>JABUQX010003377.1:42500-57500 GCA_015478945.1 Trachelipus rathkii | reverse complement strand
TTTAAACAAGAGAATATAAATATCCCGTTTACTTTTAACTAAAACCTATACTGTAAAAACAAAAAAACACATTTAATGTATTTTGAATTTCACGAAAGTCAAATATATTTTCTATATACAATATATAATTATTATTATTTTTAATTATTATTATTATTATTATTATTATTATTATTATTATTATTATATTATATTATTTTATTATGTATTATTATATTATGATATATTATATATATATAATAATATATATACGGTATATATATATATATATATATATTTATATATATATATATATATATATATATATATATATATATATATATATATATATATATATATCCATATCTCAAAAACTACAATAGCTACAGGGAAAAGGAATACATTGTTGGAATCCTGGTAAAATTTTATCGAGGAAACTGTAAAAGCTAAAAAAAAAAAAAAAAAAATCTCAAAAACTACAACAGTACAGGGAAAAGAATACATTTTTGGAATCCTTGTAAAATTTTGGTTTGGGAAAATGAAAAAAAAAAAAAAAAATAAATAAAAAAAAAATAAAAAATAAAAATGGCTTTTTTTTTGGGGGGGGAGCTCGAGCCGGCGGGGGACATAGTATATATATATATATATATATATATAATATATATATATATATTATGCGTCTACATGATATATATACCTGTAGTAATGACTACTTATATACCCTATATACGATAATGAGTGAGAGCTATTTAGGGATTATATAATAAGCATCTACTCGGCTCGCTTAAACCCGCGGTGAGTGAGCGAGCTCAGTGCAATGTGCGCTGAAGACTCTATCGAGGCCGAAAGTCGCGCGCGTAAGAGAGACTCTTGTTCAATATGTCTAGGGATGGGCGCGCGCCGCAACCCCCGCGTACACCCAAATACCAAAGAGCGGGGGTTCCGGAGACCCTCCCGCGGATGGGGGTGGAAATATGTCCAAACCGTAGTTCTCACCGGTTAAAGGGGGCTCCAGAAGAGACCCAACAAAGACTAACAAACCCTCGAATTCTCTCGTGTGTTGCTGCCTATTTATTCGGTACCACATTTGTTGAATGTTTTATAACCCTCTTGGGTAGGTATTCCTTTTAGATCATTAACATAAGGAGTAAAACTAAAAAAATACAATTTGTCGTGAACAAAGGTATTCTTATATATATACAGTTCGCCTTTATATTTATATTAAACGACATCAATTTCGGATTGCTGTCCCGAGCGTAAGTATAAAAATTTCTATCTCAGAATAGGTTATGATCGTGACTTGCAGTATTGAGTTCACGTAAGTAATTATTTCCATAGTGCCCTTTTTCTTGATCTTTAACAAACTTACCCTCATAATTTTTTTTTTTTTTACTGATTCTGTTAATAACGAGCGTATTCCTTTTCCTGTAGCTTGGTTGTGAGTTTCTGAGAGAATATTTGTATTTTTATCATATAATTATTTTTTTTATTTTTTTTATTTTATTTTTTTTTCATTTTCGCGTCATGGCGTAATTAACAAGGTCACTATTTGACGTTTGAGCACTGACTATTGCATAACTCTGTTGGTTCCATCGTATGGAGTTTTATTCTCTGTCTAGTTCTCTCGCGAGAAGAAATTTTTATAAAACAGAGTGTGTACGTGTCCTTTACCTATGTGAGTTATGTCGTGAATATATATCGTTGGATTTGCGTGCTAAACGAGTTTATTACGGTCTCGATATCGCGCCTACTGGTAGAATAGCTATGTTCGGAAACGATACAAGCCGCAATAATGGACCTCAGAGACACCCACATCTGGCCATCAAAATAATAACTTAATATATACTTAGTTTAAAACCGCTTACGTGATTTTGCAAATTCGATGTGGGAGTTTAAATAGAAGTGCCCGAAAAGAAGTCTTTTTTTTGGCTCATAAATTATAGAAATTATTAGATGACAGGTTTTCTATAAGATGGTGAACTCACACAATTGTGTAGTTTCCATCTTAAGAGATAATATTTAATTAACGCGTATATATTACAGTAAATTCGACTTCGGCTTTTTCGTCGTCTGTAATTTCACCTTCGATCTCTAGCGCGTTAAGTCCGGATGCTTCTTCTTATTATTACTTTACTTCTAATGGCGCTTCTTTATAAATATTTAGGACGACTAACAATTGCAGCATTTTTCCTTTTCTATTTCGAGGGGAAGAAATTTCTTATTTTCGATATTTTTGTCGAAAAAGCTTTGCCGATTTCCTTCTCCGCTCTTAGTGACTAAATTGACGAGGGATTGCCATTCCTGTTGCTGGTTTAAATGTATCGTTGACAATTTTTCCTGATACCTTTGTCTATACGAAGAGACGTAGTTTTCGGGGTCGCCGGGGATTTTAGAACGAGCAACGTTGCGTTCGATGGTATTTCTGTTCACCTTGATAACTTTGTATTTACTCTCCATTATGTCGAACATCGAATGGGCGTTGAAAAACACCTTGTTTTTGTTACTGTCCCCCCAATTACTCGGGACATTAAATACTCGTTTATCTTCGGCATTATTAAGGCGGCCTCCGCCACGCTCGTTCTCACGACGATATTGTTTAACGTAATCGCTAAACGCGTAATTTTCTCCTTTGGGCGTGAAAAAGCCGCGCACTTCGTCAAAGCGTCCTTTTACATCGCGTAGGTTCACTTTTTTCTTCCCTAGTAAGTAGGAATTGACTCGTTCGTCGTCGTCGTCGTCGTTGTAGTCTTCGTTCTCGTTTTCTTCGCTTCCTCCATCCCTGAAGGACGCAGAATTGATGACGAGATTAAAATATTCGACGTTCATTTCTTCGCAATTGGGAAAAGTGTCGAACGTGTCGAAGCGATGAAAGAAATTAACTTTACCGTACCACTCCAAATCTTTATACCCGAGATGAGCTTATGTTCTCGCAAAGTTGTTTATGTTTCTATTATGTCCGAACCTTGAACTCATTAAAAAGTGAGTCTGTAATAATATGAGCCTCTTCTCTGTACAGGAAGAAACCAAAACTAATAGTATATATAACTCGTAGAGACACATAGCTGCTGATAGGAGAAAATTCCTTGTTGGTAATTGAGTCGTGATATATCCTCACAGGTTCTTGGAACTTTTTTTTTGATTACCCAGTAAACACGGCCACAAAATTATTTCTTTCACTGCAAACTTATATGAAAAATTCGTATATGTGAGTATATAAAGATTCGATAAAGAAATTATATAAATAAAGAGCTCGTCAGAAATAGACTCATATCTCCGCGAGAGAGATGACTTTCCTCGACACAGCCAGCACCCTATGATTGTCTTCTGACTTAATATTTATAACATGAAAAACTTTTATCTTAATCGCCCAGATATCACAGTCAAGATATATCTCGTTAACTAAGATTTTTTCTGTAATATACTCTCTCAGTATGAAATTGATTTATCTGTTATTACGCTTGCCGCCTAAATAACTCTTGACGAGGTTAGCGGATAGACTACGTGGGAGGACCGACTAGTCTCACCTCGACCAACAAAAAAGACATCCGACAGATATTATTTGTTTCGTGCGTAGGTTGCCTATCGCTAGCTGTGTAATTTTGATCACATACCAGTTTTCGACCGAGCTCTTTTTTACAACTAATGTTCAGAAGTGGTGACTCTCGTTGTTTCGCTAAAAAGCTGGCCTAAAGCGGTCGCTTTATATACATATCTCAAATTATATTATATGTGAAAGAAAGATGTACTTACCCTTCGCTCATTGTGTATAGAATTTAATACGACGTGTTGACGATATTATTATATACATTCTCTGAGTTATATTTACTGAAGCTTATTTTAGTAATATTATTGTTATTTAGTAAAATTTTTTTATATTGTACAGGGCGACTTTCTCACTCGATGCCCTCTGAGTATATATATTATTATTATTTCTCTGTATACTGATATATATATATATATATATATATCCCAAACTAACTATAATCACGTTAAGCGTTATTTAGTACGGAATAAAATTCATATAGTAACGTGGTATTTCAGGTAGATTTATCTTATCAGTTTTCGTTATTAGCTGTATAAATCTAACGGCTATTATATATTATAAATTGCTTTCCTCTTGAATATAATTAAACGTTACATTATATCACTCCGTTACTGCTCTCTCCATAGGGATACAGTCTTGGTGTCGAAATAATGGAGACCAGCACGCGGAACGTGCTCTTATCAGTGCGTCGGGGGTGCGGGACCTGACTCAGTTATAATACGATTCTTTATAAGGTTCGGTTATCCCAAAGTCTGTCGTGCACAATCCATTTTTGGTTTCGCAGTCCTCGAGTTCTCTCTCTCATATTCTGACTATCTAGGATATAAGTATATATAGAATCACTGTCCACGTTTAATAGTCACATTGGCGGATATGGGATATTTGAACCATGACTATTCCTCCTCGTGGCTCTTATGATATGCGCTCCGCGGTGGACAGTCAGAGCTCTCAACTCACGCCCCGGAGGACGTTACTGAGGTATAAGTAGTAATATATATAAATGAGAACCATAAATGTGTACGCATTCGATAATGATCTAGACTTGCATGTTTAGCTCATGGCGTTATACCTTGTTTTCTCCACGGCGTCTAGTAGCTGCCATGGTACTTGACTAAACGCTGTATATTTCCAGTACTAAAGATGCATGATTACTATGATCTGCCTGAAAGAGCTCTTCGACGCATAGCGATACTCATACGCCGGCGAGACAAAATTTTTTTTGTTTTATTTATTTAAATATTTCAATTATTGAAATAAATAATTTTCGCAATTCATACGGGATCTATACTGATAGTAAGTATTTCTATGTTTTCACCTTATGTAATAAACAATATTATTAGACTGAAAGTGGATATTTATATATTTTATTCACCAATCCCGGTTATTCTCATTTTATGATAGATTTATATTCATATTTATAGCGAACACAATCTCACTTAATACATCACAGCTTACATACACGCTACCAGCCGTATAGCGAGCGTAGCTCACACTCACACAGCATCAACATCCACACACACATCAGCAAATACTCTCTCTGCCCAGTGATAAATAAGGGTATGACGCGAGAAAAATATACCTATTTTCATCATAGCAGTCTCGTGACTTATGGCACCGCGGCCGTGGAGAAAAATTGGCAGAATTATGTGAATAATATGTTGAATTAATGTTTATTGTCCATCGATGTTTGATCTTAATTAAGAGTTTCTGGCTTTTTTTTACCCAAATATTAATATTTCCGGTAAAACCGCAAAGTATGGATAATAAATCGAGTTCAGGTCGGTCTCACTCTGAGCTACTATAACCTTAGGTAGTGATTCGACTGTAGTGAAGATAACTTAATCGTTCTCCCCTTCTAGTCTCACGTATGGACTACGTTAAGTACCCTCATACCTTATATAAATAATAAAATAAATCTAAATACAAATTTCATGCGCTATTAGATCCAAATTATGTTATTAGTTATTTTCTATATTGATACATATATCGTAAGTGTTTTAGTAATTTAGATTATCATGCTCACGTAAGGGGTTATTATGATATATAATTATATATATATATTATATATATATATATATATTATATATATTATAATATTTATATATATATTAATTAATTATATATTTATATGGTAAATTAAAATAAGATATATAAATATAATATCAGTATATTAATATTTTTATATCTATGAAACATAATTACATAACAACTAGTGAAATGTGATATATAGTGTTTTGAATATATTCTACTTTATGGCTAAATAATTCTCCAACAATAGTATATTTGGTCTCCTAATTTTATAAGAAATTTATTTATAACCGTTATGGAACTCCATAGATTATCTTCGTTATCTAGGTAACAGATAATCACAAATTTTACCCTTGCTCATAAATATTATTGTTATGGAATATAAATGTTCTATTATATACTAAATTAATTTTTATCTATGCTAAAATGTGTTATTCTTTGTTAAGTATTATATATGTTAACTCGAATAATTTTATATTGTTGATAAATAATTTCCACCACCAATAATTTATTGACAAACCGACGTCACGTCCTAGTTACCTCAATTTACTACTCGTCTCCCACCCTTCGGCTCATAATTCTTTATATATATATAATGAATACGTGTGGATTAATACGACTATAGTACTCGTTCTTTTTATGATTCACGGTATATAATTTATAGTACCTATTGATAAATCAGATATTCACCGATATAAAAAAATATTAATACGAGAGCATGTTTTCTGTGAGCTAGAAACTAAGTATTCAGGAGATACTCGTTTCGCTCCAATATTCGATCGATTCTTGCTTGAGTTAGTAAAGTGGGATTTGCGAATTAGAAATTTGCAAGGACCACTCTCACACGATTATATTTATATTTCTATCATTTTTCTCTCATGTTGCGGTGAATAAAATTTGATAAAAATAATATATCAGAATCGTGTCATGCACTGGAAATATTTCTCAAAAGAAGACAATTAGTGAATCCGTGCTTTGATGACTAGACTTATATTCTCTTCTCGGCTTTGGATATAAATCTCTTTTAATCATTCGTATTTTACACCAATGCCGTTTATATATATACTCTGGTCTAGAGTATAACGAATTTTATTATTCTTGTGAACTTCAATGGCATCATTAATCAGTGACTGTCTGTTTATTTGTATGATGATATTCTCTATCTAGCGGATGCTTAGTTTGATTTTTCTTTGCTTCCCCAAACTCTCCACCCTCCAACAAAAGTAAATTACTCAGAAAAAAAAAACTTCTTTTACTCCTGTGACTGATATTGCTTTGTTATAGATGAGTATATCGTCACTGTACATGCCCTACGGCAAAACACACAGTCAGCGACAAGCACACATGCACCATTAGAATCGCATCATGAGAGTATATATAACAATTATTTTCGATAATGTGAATGTTTCGCTCACTCACTACAAGATAATAACGATAATCGGAAAAATCACTCCCCCTTCCAGGATATATTTATATAATTCTTCTCACCTAATATTATATTTTCTCACGCTCAAATATTAATATCGTATTGACGGCGATTTGTGTTTGGACGATGATCTAAATTTGACTCGTAGGTTATTCAAGTTAATTAATTTTCCAACGGAATCCGCAAAACCGTACGTATAAAACAATTCTTTTCTCCAAAAATTCCGCGGTTTGATCGATAGTTTTCGTTTTTTCGCCTGTGGTGTTGGCAACTCTTCATCCTCCTCCTCCTCCTCCTCCTCGACCATCGCATCCATCGTTACCGACGAAGCGGTTAACGCCTCCGGCGCAGACTGCGACCGAAAGAAATTTTTCATCTCGTTCGCAATAATTAGCATTTTCTCTTTTCGCGATGCAGTTATAGACTCATTATCGAACGATTGAACGTCCCTTAATTTTTTAAATATTACGTGAATCGGGCGGAATATATTGTAATAAGATGTATAGGAAACGATGCTTCCGAAATCGACGCGAACCTTGATTTCTTCGGCGGAGGCGACATTTTTATCGAAATCTAAGAGACATTCGTAAATGGCCATCTGCAAAAAGGGAAATAATATGCTTTGCCCGATTTGAGATAGAGAGACTGGTTTTCTAACAACGTTGTCGAATAACGAAAGAGAGCAAAAAGCCGACAACATGATCGCGATTTTATCAACGGTCGCCGTTTTCATATCTATATTCAGAAAAGCTTCCTTTAATGGAAAAAGGATAACGTTAATACACGCCTCTCTTTCATCACGAGCTCCATTTTTTAAGTACTCGAAGTGGGCTTTGTTAGTGTGCGAAATATATCTCCCCAATAAGGATAGGAGTAACTCCGGGTGAGTTTGGTGGATGGTTTTCAAATCGACGCCATTTTTCTGACAGAAAAAATTAATCATTTTCTCGCAGTCGCAGCCTCTCCATGGTCCCGTTCCGGGCTTTTTAGCAAACGGGAAATCCACGGCGATGGTATCGATGTACCGTCCCTTGCAGACGAAAAAAGGTAGGACGTCGGTGATTTCGAATCGCACATCTTCTTCGCCCAACTGCCGGAATAAAATATCGAAACTGTTAGAAACAGCATCGCCGCCTTCGTTTTGAAGCGACAAGGTCGATGACGCCATTTTGGCGAATAGATTAATGAAAGTATTCCACATCGGGTTCATCATTAAATTCCCCATTTCTTTCCCGTATTTTCCGAGGTGTTGGCAAATATCGAAGAAATCGGTTTTCGAAAACGACGCTTTTACGATGATCTTTCGAACGATTTCGGCCAGTGTCCTGAGTCGCATGAACTTGTTAAATTCATCCTTCGCCGCTTTATTACCGGGGTCATTGCGAAGAAAGCCCAAGACTTCATCGAATTGCAGTTGAGTTGGAATCCTAGCGATCTTTATACTATCTAATAAATAATACCTTTCCCCCATTTTCGTTTTTTCGTGAAAAATTATGAGAAGGATACTAATTCTATAAAAGTGAAAAGTAAAAAAAAATATTTATTGATACCTTTATTTATAACTAGAATAAATACGATCATTTGAAAAGGCGACGAAAGCCGCTAAATTCATAATATTTTCTCCCACATTTTCTGACCAATTTTCGTATTCCTTAAGATTTTTGATGAAAAGATGAAGATCGACATCTACGAAGTAATTATCGACTTCGCCTCTATCACCGCCATCTACCTCCCCTTCTTTTTTTCCGTCTAAGTCCTCGTTGCCGATAACGGAATACGGCGCGCTTTTGCCAGTACTACCTTTTCCATTTTGGTCGTCTTTGGAAATAAAGCTTTCTTTTTTCGATCTTGATGAACGAGCGATAAATTTCTGCCTTAGAATTTGAGCCTGTTCGGCGAGCTTTAAAGGCAGCGACGCCGATTTTTCATCGGCGTCGCTGCCGCTACCACTGCTACTTCTAAAAATATCGCCACCATCATATTTTATATTTTCAAACTCTCGATAGAAAAATTTCTTATAGGCATAAACTCTACTTTCGAAATTAGTTTTGTAATCATCGACGCTATTGTCGTCGCTTTCTTTGTTATTCTTAATCAAAATGTCCATTTTATGAGAGGGAAATGTCACTTCGAATTTAAACCTATATTCCAATTCTAAAAAGGGTATGGGAGATATTAATTTCAATTTTCATTACTTTTCAGGATTCACACAAAACAAATATACACCATATATCCTAATTACTACGTGAATTTATTAGATTACTGCCAAATTATGTCCTGAAGAGAAGATGGTTCAACGGAAATAGAGAATAAAAGATAAAAACTTTACCTAACCACTAAAACATTTATTATTAGATTAAACTCGTTAAACATAGATGGATGAGATCAGATGCATTTTTTTTGTACAGCCAAAATCTTAAAAAATCCATTTTTTTAAACATTGGAATTTTGCCAGAATTTTATCGAGAGAAGAAATTTTTGAAACAAATAGTAAAGATTAACTGCAGCAGGCAGTGACGGTTTTAAAATAAAGTGCAAGAAGCGTCAGTTTCCTAAGGAAAGGGTACATACACCCTTTATAGGAACCTCGGATTTAAAGATTGGTTTATTACCTAGCAAGTTACCATCGAATTTCGATCTTAAAAGAACCCCATTCCAGTTGCTGGAATTATTATAACAATATGATGCTTTTAACTTTAAATATCGGTAGATTATTATTTATTGAAATAATAATAATAATAATAATAATAATAATAATAATAATAATAATAATAATAATAATAATAATAATAATAATAATAATAATAATAATAATAATAATAAATAATTTATTATTATTATTATTATTATTATTATTATTATTATTAATTATTATTATTATTATTATTATTATTATTATTATTATTATTATTATTATTATTATTATTATTATTATTATTATTATTATATTATTATTCATTAGATTTTATTATATTATTATTAATTATTATTATTAATTATTATTATAATTAATTTATTATTATTATAATAATTTTAAAATAAATACTTAAAATTTTGATTATTCTGAGAGTTAATATAAAATTTTCTTTATTAGATATTGAAAATTAAAGCACTGCATTCCATTACCATCATTAAATTGTCTGCAGTTTCTTCTTCCAGTAATTTCCTTCAAAATTTTAAAGTGAATATCTTTAAATTAATAAAAAGAGGGTTTGGCCTACCTTAATGCCAAAATTTACCTATGGAAAAGAAGGATTGTAACCTCTACGTCCAAAATTCGAATTCCTTTAAGTTCGTCCACAATATCCTCTGAAATTCTTAACTGTTCCCATCACCCAAAAGAAAGGTGGTTGAAAATTCCCTGTAAAGTAAAATAATAAACTTCAGAATTTAAAGAAGCACATTTTAGTCAGGGGGCACAAAAAAAACGGCTTCCCGTGGCAAAGTTAATGAAGGGAAGGTACCAGTGGTGTCATTTTATCTGAAAAAATATGTAGGTCAGTAATTTTTATGGTCACACCCTTCCAAGTGTTGCGTATGTCTGCGTTGACGTCATCCGAGATGGCCGCCATTACAATATAAAAAACTGCCGTATCTCGGTAGCTATCTAATACCCGGATTATATATTTTTTTAAGCTTGTGGAAGGTACTGGTTCAAGAGCTAAAAGGTAACAGCCTCAGCTAGTATTGACAAAAACCAATATTTCATTACTTACTTGGATTTAGGTAAAAAGTGTATATATTAAAATTTATGTCAAAATTACTTTAATTACTTATAAGAATATATGCTCCACATTACATTACTTTACATGACTTTAGAAATGATGTTTTAACAAATTCAAATATTATATACACACAAATATATATATAACAGGAAGATTTTAAATTGGCTTCATCAGCTTCATCACCAACTCCGTCGGTGTAATTAGGTGGATACAAATTATTACAAGTTGAGTTGTCGACATTGCAACTACACATTTGCAAGGTTATGAACATCGGTTCTTCACACATGAACATTTAATCAGTTTCAGAAGGGGCTCCGTTGTTACAGAAAAAACATGTATTTTTTTCTGCTAGGTCACCGAACGAAGTTGTGAATGTTGTTCGTGTGCTACATCTTTTGACCCCACAAGTGCTTGAAAGTTCTCTCTCTTAAGTGCTGTATAATGGAGCCCTTAGTGGGAGGTAACTCATCTCCAAGGGTTTGATTGGCCGTGAACATTGACCACCGTAATTCTGCAAGTGATTTTGTTGAGGTGTGTGCCTGATAAACCCGGCAAATAAACGCTTCCAGCTGATACGCAATATCATCAGGTACTGAGTCACTGGTACTAAGCTTCTACAAGACAATATGTTCTTCTTCACTTACTGAAATAAATGATTTCCAATACGATAATTTTCCCTTCCCAAACAAACTTCCGGTGGAGTCACAATCTGATAATACGTGAAATTTGGGCAATGCTAAAGCTTTTCGTGCTCCGAATGCTACATATATGTTTTGTACTGATATTGCCTCGCCTGATGTTGGCACAAAGAATGTGTGTTCCGGAAGTCTTGGATAGCGTCTCACTATCAAAACTAAAATATCTGTGTCTTGTGCAAACACTAGTAGTGTATCGTATCTGCACCTCTGTCATTGGCGTTAAGGGCATATAGTAAGATTTTTGTGTCGGCTTCTTCTTGACTAATCTTTAAACAACCCAAAGGGTAATGCGTCGCAGAAACTTCGGTACGCCGCGAAACCACATATTTCCGTGCTGCTTTCTTGGCATGACTTAGCATTTTGTGTGCAAGGTAGGTGGTTAATTCATCTTTGGTAATAGTGTATGACAATAGCTTTTTCATATTTATCTTTAAATTTGAAATGTCACTGGCGTCACATATTTTGTACTGTGGTGCTACATATCCATGGAGCATCTTACCTCTAGTAAGATTCTTGATTGATTTCTCTAAGTACTTCTCAAAAACAATATGGAGTTCATCATACTGCCAGTATTCCTTTGGATCTTTTCTTTTGAGTGAACGCATCAGCAAGATCTTCACAGGTTTTCACTGCGATGGTTTTATCAAGAGCCTGCAATTCTCCCATTCCGCCCACGATTGCAACCCAGCTTTTTGCTTGGTGAGCAGTTTTGAACAGCGGGTTCCACAACAGACTTCAAGATATGAATTAGTTTACTTTTAGCTGGGCATTGATGCATTGTTCCATCTTGTGCAAACATGGATCTAGGCACAACCGACATTTCATACTTCCCTAAGGTTGTGCGTAGGTCTATTTCTCGTTGAGATCGTGCGACAATCAAAAGTCGTGCAAAAAGGGAACGATCTGCATTTAACTCTGTTATGGATCCAGCAATCTTTACTTTTATTTGTTTGTTGGTGGTAGAACATAGTTTTAGTTTATTCTTTTTTATAGGTGCCCAGAGACTGACTGATCCATCAAGAAGTCTCTCTGACTTGAAGGCTTCATACAAATCTGTTCCTAATGATTCAATTCGGCTAACATCTGATGTGATTTGCTCGCTGAATACAGCCTTTGTTGTTATGTTCATGAACTCAAGACCCTCGAATTGAAAAGGATTTCCAATACACCCCAGTTCATAATATAAGATTGAAATGGCTTTTTTTTGGGCTTCAGCAGCGGTTTCATTATTTAAATGGTGCTTTCTAGCTTCCAGTTTGAATGAACTACCACGCATACTCAGTGTTTCTTGTGATACCCTTTGGAGCTCAGGTGCTGTTAAGAAAAAGCGAGCGAGAGCACTCGGTTGCTGTGTTATTCCAACCAGTCCTCCCACAACTTTCATTGCTCTGTTTTTATGTTCTAGTGCCTCATCACAAGCTAGAGCACAAAACGGTATGTTAGACTTATTTACTACCCAGTTGCCCTTTTCGAACTCATGCCAAATATCTGGATCTAATTCTTTCAAACTTCTCATATCAACAATGTACGAAGTGGTCATTCCAGAATAATTTGTCAAATCTAATGCAAAGAAGTATTTTACGAAATCTTCTAGTGAAGAAAGATGCAGATCCCAATTAGCAGTCCTGACAGATCTCAAGAACAGTAACAAACAATCAACCATTCTCATGTATTTTCGTAACATTCGGAATGTTGGTTTTAGTTCTTCCTGTTGTTCATCAAATTTTTTCATCTTGTTTAAGAGATCACACTTCTGCATCGCCAAGAGTAGTTTGGAAAGACATTCTTGTGCGCCAGTTTCATTGAATCTGGCTCGTAGCTCTTGCACTTCATTATAAACACTAATGTTCAAACTTTCATGTTCTTCAAAGAAATACTGAAAGTAGCAATCTTGCAGAGCGACTAGGGTACGAATGTGTGCTTCAACCGCACGTCTGAACTTCTTACCTGAAATGATTTGATTGACTGTGTTATCATCATACATCACTGACCACAAGTCAGGAATTCCAGTTCCGTCAATAAAAATTCCAATTGCACGTATCATTGCAAAAGCTTTGTGCAACTTGCCTGGTTGCCCTTTCTAACGGTGATGAAGATCAACTCGTGAAATAATTAGTTGCTCATAAAGTCTAGTCTAGAGGCAAGGCACATTTGAAATTATTATTGCCACAGATTTGTTTATTAACAAGTTCAAGTTGGATGAGGAAGGTTAGTTGAACTGAATGATCAGTTAGGCTAGCCGGTATTATCGGTAGGACACATACTCGTGCCTTTCTTTCCGGAAGATCCAGTAACGCTGAATTAAAGGCTGACCATGTTGGTATGTGTGTGGTTCCCTTCGTTTGATCCAATGCATCTGACAGGTCAACTCCTGGACTCTCTATGTCATATGTTTCTTGTGATTCACTCTGTAATTCGAAATACGTTGCGCATTCTGATAACCACTTTACACATTTGTTCAATTGCCACGCCATGTCTAGAGAAACATATTGTGATAGATATAGTGTATCTTTCGTAGAGCATTTTGGTTTTGGCTTAATGTTCTTTGGACTTTTGTATTCCATTAAAGTGGTCATACATTGATCAAGAACGGTTAGTGAGCGACTTGTCGCTGAACATGAAACTACTGTCATTTCAGACTGGTCTTCAGATAAGCACTCTTGGTAGCAGACCATGACTGTTCCATGTAGAGTTCCTTTACCATCAGGAGTATCTTCGAGGAAATCTATATTATATGTTACACAATATATAAACCTCCATCTGACAAAGTCGTGTGGAACATACACCCCACCATTTTCATTAATTCGGCGCATAACCTCTTTTGATACTTATGTCTCTAGGCGTAGAACTTTGCTGTATTCAGCTAAACAACCTATACTTTGCAAAAGCTGGAGAAGAAATTTGCTGCGAGTATTGGAATGAACTGTTAAACCAATACCTACTTGTAGTGAGTACTGAGTAGTCACGAGTATGCTTGGTCACCGTTGTAATTTCATTTTTTGTTTGCCGTTCGCTTAGGCATTCATACATAAGGCTTTGTGAAAGTACTGATGCCTTTTGAGCTACTTGTTCTGTATCAACTCTGGCGTTTTGGAATATATTGCTTCCAGCAATACACCACTTAAAGAAAAATTAAGTAACTACTGTTTAGTTGTATCGACTGATCCTTGAAAATGCCACTGGTTACTAGACAAAATGCACTTCCTTATAATACGTGCCGCTTCAAAGAGGGTCTTCATTTTTCCAGAAAAGCTAGTGGTTTCTTCAGCTTTAGTTAGAACAACATCTGTAGTAGCTTTTAAAGATATACGTTGTGGTTGATTCTTGCGGATGGGGTTAATAAATTGTACGTCCATGTCCCAAAGCTCTTCTTCAATGAATGCTTTAATTGCCTTCCTCTTCATAACATGTTCATTCTCCATCCCGTTTGCTGCACATATTTCTTTGTACACATCTTCTGCTTCTGCAATGGAAACCACCTTTCCGTCTTTTAAAGCCTCTGAAAGAGAATTGATGAAATCGACTTTACATGCACTATCTATTATACTAGCTTCATTGTCTAGAATTTGACATTGATGTTTCTTGCGTAAAACATTTACA
>JABUQX010003377.1:0-25000 GCA_015478945.1 Trachelipus rathkii | reverse complement strand
AACACCACTGGACTACTTTCTGTGGGGGTATCTCAAACATACCGTGTACGCTGGGTTTAATGACCCAGTAACCTCGCCAGATGATCTTTGCCGTCGAATAACCAACGCATGTAGGGGAATCAACCCGGCATCACTGTCCATTGGCATGCAATGAAACCTGGCACCAGAGGGCTGAGGCATGTATTCGCGTGGATGGAGGCGTCTTCGAACATTTGTAAATACTGTATGTACAAGTTGAAACGACCTGACATTCTTCTCCCTTCTTGTATGTTGTGGATAAGATTCATAGGTGTAAATTTTGTTATGATACTATTAACAACGTAATTACATTACATGTATCGATAATATGGAGCTGTCTTGAACACCATTGTTTTCTTCAACCTTTTCCACATTCACGTTTAAAAACTATTGTTGGTAACAATTGACGCGTTATGGGTACACTTGCGTGGAAACGAAGAACCATATCAAAAAATGTCGAGAGGAAGAGCCACCTCATTTTTTATGTGCATTTCACAGAAGCCATAAAAAAAATATATCATCCCATTCGACATTCACATGTTGTGCCACGGGTTTCGTATTACGCCGTGAACAGACACCAACGTAAACATATCCCATCCTCCTTAGTAATTAAATAATCGACTTATAATTCCTACACATTTTCATCCTTAAACATCTGTACGGTGATACACCGCTCGTAACATAACTCGTGAACACCCCATATATATATATATAATATATATTATATTTATATATATATATATATATAATATATATATTATATATATATATATCCTATATATATATATATATATAATATATATATATATATATATTATATATATATATATATAGTGCTGGGCATAGGAATAGCACAGGACTCCACATATTTTCTTAGAAAAAAATCTAAGTTCAAATTCAATATATATCTACATGTATATATAGGTCTAATATATTACTATAATTATTTAATAATTATACTAATTTATTACATTAAATTAATATATATATTATAATTAATATTATATATACATATCGATATATTGATATCCTGGGTATGATTTTTTTCAGAAAATATGTGGATCCGTGCTATACTTTATCTTATACCGGTAATTTATAACAGACTGCCGGATATCCGACCGGATATCCGGCCGGATTATCCGGTATCCGGTTTTACTTTCCAGCCGGATAATCGCGGTATCACGGCTATCCGGCTATTCACGTATCCCGGCCAATACCTACAATGATTCATTAAGACATTATCGAGACTGTCCCAGTCAACCCACTAACCAAACATGCTCATGCAAATCCACAAAGCACCCTAGGGCTTGTCAAATTACTGTAACTACAAATCCACCAATTTGGCTTAGTCAAAACTAATGATATATATATATGATACCCAAACCATCCACATGCATTAATAACTAAGTTATGGTCACGCATGCAGTCTTATATTAATAACTACTGTAACTAAAAACCCGCCAATTTGGCTTCGTCAATATATTATATAATACCCAACCCATCCATAAAGGAATCTAACCCTTTCTTAAATGTTGCAATCGAGTCACACTCAACAACCTCTCTGGGCAGACTATTTCCAAAAATTTAACAACCCTTTTACTGAATGCATGCTTTCTTATATCAAGATGGGAGGCTTTTCTTCGTTTATTGAAGTTAAGGACCCCCTGGTCACCTGCCCATGTTCTACTATGAAAAAATTTATTGTCTCTGTATATCATTGATGTAAATATTTTTTAGACTTGTATCATGTCCCCTCTGAGAAATCGCCTTTCTACAGAAAACATTCCTAACTCCTTCAGCCTCTCCTCATAGCTCTTACCCTCAAACCCAGAAATCATCCTTGTTGCTCTACGTTGCACTCTCTCTAGCATATCTAAGTCTTTCTTTAAATAAGGGGCCCAAACTTGTGCACAATACTCTATTACTGGCCTAACATAGCTATTATACAGTTTACTTATTACTTCCTTGCTCTTGTAACAACATTGCGATTTATTATGCCAGCATCTTATTAGCTTATTCAGCTTCAAACACTGATTTAGCTACTTTCAAAATAACTGCTTATAATCACACCTAATCTTTTTCTTGGTCCACAGACTCAAGCCAAATCCCCATTCATATCGTGTTAAATCTTTTATTTGAGTAACCCTAGGTGAAGAACCTTACACTTTTTTACTATTAAAATTCATTTGCCACTTATCTGCCCACCCAAGAAGTTTATCAAGATCATTTTGAATCTTTATGCAACCTTCACTATTCCTAACTGAGGTGGCCACTTTAGTATCATCTGCAAACTTAGAAACCTTGCATTTAAGTCCCTGGTCTAAATCCATTTATATATATATATGAGGAACAATAGTGGCCCCAGCACTGAACCCTGTGGGACACCACTCTTCACTATTTCCCATGATGATTTATTCCCATTTATTGATAAAGTTGAAAACATTATTTGGAAGTACTTGAACAAAGGTGAAACAGACAGAACGCAGAAAATTGGGGGAGATAAAATGTTAACTGGGTAGAATAAGAGGTGGATCCACCAACAACAATCAAAATAGAACCAAACAATTGAAAGAAAGTAATTTAGATATAACTTAGAAAGTGGATAAGGAAACTCAAAGAAAGTGATCTTAGAGAGCAGTAAAAGATGTCATGCCAGTAAAAAGTCTTGGATACATCAAGCGACAACAAACTCACTCCCGAAAAGGAGGTAACCAGAAACCTGTAAGATGGGAAAGATATCACAAATTGTTCTCGAAAGACCAAAGTCAAAAAGAGAGAGGGAATTACAATTTCAAATGATCAAAGATATGAGAAGTAAGAAATGATTAAAAAAAACTTTAGGGAGAATACAAGGGGGATAAATAAATGGATCAGAAAGGTTACCTTTTTTGGATTTCCATGAATATAATAAATGGGTAAGCTTTTTTTTAAAAAAAAAAAAAATTGGTATATAGTTAAAGAGTAGAAAGGAACCAGAGTTGGTGTCAACAAAGATTACTCCTCAAAAATTAGGGAGGAATCCTACTCATTGTTCATAAATAATACAAACCAATGCACCAGGTCGTACGTAATCACCAATGGGGGAAATGGAAACCTAGGAAGTGAAGGAGTTGGAAGAAGACTCTCTGGAATCATGAAAGAAGAAAGGGGATTAGAAAATAAAAATAAAAAATTAAATGATTGGCGTTTTCAGTTCATGTTCGATATCGAAAGATCAATAAAAAAGAAAAGAAAATGAATTTGCAAAAGATATTAAGAGATTATTCTGGCAAGACACCAAAAATTTTCATTAGGAGAGTTAGTGAGGTTATGCACACTTTTGCTTGGGAGATGGTACTGCTAATGTAGAGGGATCATGCCCACCCTATTACCATATCGGCATAGTATTATTGTATTTTTTATGCTTGGTGAAATCTGAAGAGAGTTTCAGAGTATTGTTAATGAAGAATTGGCAACAATAGGAGGGTTATTTAAAGCTATAAAACTAGATTAAAGATGTAAGGTTATCCGTTGGAGTGAGAGTCCTCTAGGTAGTGAATTTGTTTGATGTGAGCTAGACTGAACAAGTGTTCTGAGTTTATAAAATTTAGGATTTATTTATGTTGGATGTAAAAGTGAAACGGTAAATGATGTCACTAGAGTATGTAGTAGAAATATGATGAAGGCTAGGAATAGTTTAGCTGTGCAAATATAAATCAAAATTGGTGGAATGTTAATTAGACTAAGTCTTTGAGTTCTAGATTAAGAGTCTTAACATAGAGTAGGTTAAATGTTATTGTATTACCTGATTATTAATGAAGAAGTATATAGTTAGACCATATGAGTCATGATAAAAGAGTATAATCTAAAGTTAAATAGTTCAGTTATATATTGAGGAACACCGATTATTATTAGAGAGCCGCGTGTTAGTGTAATAAAGAATTGATATATAATGAGAATGATACGTGATGTAGGAGAGTTATGTAAGGCGCTGTTAGATATAAAACGGGTAAATGAGGAGAATATCAAATCGAAAGTCTTAGAATCTGAAAATAATGGTATGTATCAATGATGGTAAAAGTAATAATGTACAGTAAGTTGTGATAATAGACAACGAATTGTTTATAAAAATAGAGTGAGTATGTGTCCGTGGAATCGACTGTCTGTCGCAGAAACGTAGAGAAAAAGTGGCTGAGTCAGTAAACGAATGTCTGAAGTAGAGAAATATGGGATAATGTACAAATAAGGTGAGAATAATAAATATCTACAAGCTTCAAATTGTTCAGGCTGACAATCTTGTGAGTGAATGCTAGGTGTGAAAAAATTTGATAGGAAAATAGGAATGAAAGCGTACTAGAAGAGTTATAGTGTGTTGAATAAAGGTGATGAATGAATAGATAATAAATAGTAATAGTAAGTTGATATGGTTTTGGTCAGTGAAAGAGTAGAATGAAACAGTTGTGGTTAATGACGGATATAATTTATATAAGTGGTAGTGAGTAGTATGTGGGAAATATATCGAACTTATCTGGGAGATACGAAGAAAAAGTGTTAACGTCAAGTTAAAATAACAAAAAGATTACTGAAGTGAGAGGACATATTGATGAGATTTTGCTCAAAAGTGTGAATAAAGTTATGTCTATAAATAGGATATATGAGAATTGAGCGGTAGTTATATTAAAATCAAACGTCAACGGGTATATTTATTCTGCTGAGATTTCTGATTAAAATAAGATAGCTCTTCACTGTTAGAGTTTACTGTTATGAGTGTATGGTTCCACCTGGCCAGGGTGAGGCAATAATGTAAACATTTATATGACTTATTACTTTCCTTATATAGATGAGGCCTTGCATCGCTGATTCTCCAGATAAGCTTCTTAGCAAGTGGATTTTCTGACTTAACAAAGCCCTTAGAGAATTCTCTCTCATAAGTATAAATAATTATAAATGCGATTATGTCTCTCTGTATAAAGAACATCTAAGTCTTATCTTTTCAACTTAGGAATCTCAAACGTGCTTCATGTTCTTTAACTACTTTCTCTTTTTTATCCGTATTTGAGCATTGTCACGCACCATCCCCCAGTCTTGAGTGAAATATAAATAAGGTAGTATAATATGATTGATGTGAACTTGCTCTGAATTATGCATGTTACATCTATCGTAACACATTCTATAGTTTAAGAGTTCAAAAAGCCTTAAAATTATTGTTAGTATATTAGAAGGTCAAATTTAAAGAAACAATACGAAAAATATGTCATTGCCTACTGCATTATCATAAGTTTTAGTTAAAATTCTTACTCTCTATTATCTCTCTCCTTCTTATTACTTCTATACCTTATATTATTATATTATATATATATATATAATATAATATATATATATTATACATACTATATAATAAAATATATATTAATATATATATATATATATTATATATATTATTATATATATATATAATAATATATATATATATTAATTAATTAATATATATATAATATTATAGTTATAAATTATATTATATATAATATCACATATGATTTATGAGATATATTATATTTTTTAGCTATATTATATTTCTATCATGTTATTCTTACGACACACACATATAAAAATAAATATAATACTATAACTATTAAATACTATCTCGAAACTATAATTGCAATAAAACTGAACTGATGATACTGGGAAAAGGCTAATTATACAAGTAATAAAAGAAGACATTATTTTATATAATGTAAACATAAATCTAGCAACTCTGACAATGTTACCACAAATAACTATTATAGCAAATCATATAAAAAATATACTATATGAATTTGAATTTCATTTATTTACTTAATAGTATAGTGACTGAATTTGTCTTCTTAGTATATATATATAAAATTGAGCATAGAGGCTAAGAAAAGTATATAGCCTCAAATTATATTATAATAAAATATTATATATAAAATTATATATATAATATAATATATATATATACGTTATATATATATATTAATAAACCCCATAAGATATTAATAAAAATAATAAACCTATAATACGAAACAGTTGTTGAGAAAAAATGAATTCCTTGTTATTACTATAAAATTTCATTGAATTTACTATTATATATATTAGTTATAAATAAGTAAACAAAAAAAATAACATTTCAATCACTTGGTTCTACCTTTGACATAATAATAAAACGTAATTTCATATTTCTTAGTCGCCGGACACTTTTAATATGGAATCCTGCACTTTAATATCAATTTACAAAGAGCAAATGCCTTACTCTCCAAAATGTACTCATTAATACTAGCACTTGCCGCCAACACCTTGTTGTAAATATCCATTGATAATTCTTTATCTCTCTCATTCAGTATTTTAGTAATTTTATCCTCTAATATTAAATTTTCATGGAAGTTTTCATTCAATGTATTTCTCAAATTATGTTTATTTAAGACCGTAATAGTCTTACCATCAAAAGCGAGTAATGTGTTATATTACACACACAGTTTTATATAATAATACTTAAATCTTAATTGATTACATAAAGAGAGCCCATAATCTTCTGTCACTATGTTATTATACCCTATAACTACGTAGTTATACTATAAGTGACAACTAAAAATACAACTAATATGAAACATTTTCATTTTGTAAATTGAGGCCATGGATAATATTTAGAACAATATATTGGAGTATTTTCAGTCATTTTTAATCTATTTAGATTGTTAGAAGTAGAATTGATACTATATCTTTACGATTATATGATTAAAGACCTATGTATTAATATATTTTCTAATATTAAAATATTTTATTTATAATCAATTATATTACAACAGTAAGAAGATATATCTCTACTGTTGACTTTAACTATGCTCTAATTTATTTATATCTTAGTTTTTTATCTCGCTTGAAATACCTATTAAAAATAGACAGTTGATCACCTATAATGGAGCAAGCGTCGATCAGAAGATATTAAAATAAGCATACACCACTCCTCTCAAGAAATGAAATATCCTGACAATTCTGTACTAATCCCATTTTATTGAATCAATCCAACTCTATGCAACGCAACATAGAATAAATGCTGGTGCCTATGTGTAATAATCTAAAGATGAGAAAAATAAAGTCTCATGAAACTACCTATCTAAACTCTATATAAGAAATCCATATGAGTTAAATTAGAAACTGTAGTCATATTGTATTACACATAAAGCCAGCAAAATTAGAGGTATTAAGGACGGAAATAAATTACCCGATTACAGTTGCTTTTTGCCAACTTCAAATAAATCTTGCATTCGTATATAAGTAGACACGAAGTTATCTCACAAAATATAAGTAATTCTGCTTTATCTATGGCACCAATAAAAACATCTATTACTTAGGAAAAATTAGTTAAGATAGATTATAATTTGCTAAGTAAGTGATGTTCTATACCAAAGTCATTATAAATTTTATACTGGTAATAATTAGCTACTGGTCCAGAATTTCTTGATTGTCAACATAAGCTCATGACCTACATACAATAGGTGGTGGTAATTTTAGATATTAAATTTTTAATATCACAGCGTTATTTACCTTTGCATTCACCGTTGGACATAATAGCTAAAAATAATTATCTATAAAAGATAAAAATAATTATGAAACAAAAATTCGAATTTATTCTTTATTGTGCCACTATTCAATATATTATTTTTAATCACTAGCGTTATATTAGCATTTCTCATATCTATGAAAAGAGTTTCATGACTTTAGCTCATTTATCTATATTTGATGAGTCATAAAATATTTAGCAAAAATTTATACTAATATATTGTAGAGTTATTAAATACCTTCGATTATACTGCTATCTTGTTTATAGCTTTTTTCTCAAATAAAACACTCATGTTTGGTACGCCACTTAAAATGTGGTGAACTGTATTATATCCTCGAGCGATTCCCATTCTGCGACCTAAACCTTTCATCAATTTGTTATGATTATCCTGGGCCATCCAAGCACTCATTCTTCCAACATTTCTGCAATACTCCATCATCAATGCAAATTTCTGGGCTGACTTGACATACATATCAATAGAAGGATGAGAGCTATAAGAAGAGCTGTATGTATAATCATTATTTATAGTTGTTAAAATTTTATTTGGGTACCACTATTATCCAGCACTGCGATATGTTTTGAATACATAGCAACAATTATCTACAGTGTTTACATTTGTTGAATTTCAGTGTAGTACTACTAAATGATAATGAAGAATCAATTGGTTCATGCTTGACAATTCATAGTGTTTTTTACCTCATAAATACCCGATATGCATATCGTTCTGTATGAGTCTATGTTTTTTTAAGTAATTAGATAATTATAAGGCTTTTGGCTAAGACTATGTATCTTCATTCCTATCCTTACAAACCATGATATATAAATATCATGTATATGTATATTCATATAATATTTATCATGTCCATATATTAAACGAATTTCCTATGTCCAGCTAGAAAGATCAGTTTTAGCTATATCTAGAAGTCTACTTTTCTTTGAGTAGAATCAGCGAGAAAGCTTTTATTTTGTCATAATTACATTATAATAGCATAATCATTCACTTATAAAATCTTTAATTATTATAATTATGGGGATATTTTTTCTAGACTTATAGCAATCAATTAATCTCCATGACAACAACACATTCAGAATTTGAGAATGAGAGCCAAGAATCATTAATTTCTGAAAATTTCTTGCGCTTAACCCTACTAGGGGACATCCTTATACACATTACTGTAGAGTAGAAAGTAACGTAATAAGCGACGTGACAAAGTGTCGAATCTTATCAAAGAATCATATTATATAACTTTACTTATACACATTCTAGAAAACAAATGCTCGTGATAAATACGTATAATCTTCTCTCATTCTGTTCAAATACATATCTAACATACATAAATAACATAAAATATTCTCATTGACTCTGATTTAGCAGAACAATAGGTGTGGTGTCCCATTCTGAATGTACATATCTTTATGATACTATAGGTGATTACTTAGTTCACTCTGGACATTGATTCAAATAATAAATTCAATTGAGAATTAATGAATAATAAATAAATAAATGTCCCAATAGTATTTCTAATCTTCATTATTAAAAAACATAGCAACACATTAATGCCATAATAAACATCTTCTAAAACCAGAAGAAACACAAAAGAAATTCTTATATACTTTAATGGATAAATACGAATCTGAGACAGCTGAATTTTGAATCATAAATTATCTATCACTACACTAATAATCTTTTTTAGTTTAGTAAACATTCTAATTTATCTTAATCTTATTGTCTTTTACACTGTAATAAAAAACACAAATTTTTACAACTTAAATATTTATAAAAATTAAATTAATTCGCCCTTATTTAAGTATTACCTGAAACCAGAGGGATAAATATAATGTCCCAATAGTATTTCTAATCATTCATATACATATTTCCACTGCCAACTGTAAGTGAAATATATTATATTTTCATTGCTAAAGAGAATCTTCCGATATGTACCACAAAGTAGGTGCGTAAATTCAGTCCTTTGTATAGAGAATGCATGGAAATACTTTAAGAATCTACTATGCATGATTACCTCTCAATTGCAAAGACTCATGTCTATTACAATAATTATGGAGCTAAATTGCTCCTACTTAAGAAGCGTGAAGCAAGGTTAATAGAGGACACTAATTATTACTATATAATACAGATTCAGCCTTAATCTCTCTTCCTGTAAGCACTGCGTACTATACATAATCCGCAACACCACAATACTCAGGACTAAAATACTTCCACTACCCTACCCACCACTAATTATCTTATAGCAATTAACTTGCATGCTACACTCGCTATTGAATATCTCGCCATCTTTATAATAATACCAACCCGAAATATACGGAGATATCTCCTGCAATTAACACCCACCTGGCAACATAATAGAATTTGATTCTAACTTAAAATATACTAACAATATATGAACAATGAGAAGATCTAATAAAATCTGATTGCATATAATCTTACTTTTATTGCATTTGATCTCTCCATAGTTAAATAATATGCTGATCAAGACCATAATCCTGTCAACTTTTTAATATAACGATTTTACTAACTGAACTCAGCTCATAAGTCGATATGAATATTGAAAACACCAAACACATGATTTAAAAAACTAATAAGAAAGGATAATATATAAAATATACACTGTAACCAAGATTAATTCTTGATATTCAACCTTGTGTTTATGTAAATGAATTAGTGGTGATTACGTATATATATACATAGTATGCAATATAGCGAAACTAAAAACTGTACTTCAACACACCAATAAGATCCATGTAAGATCCTTTTCCATAGCCTACATTGTTACAGCGGATCTCAATAAACTTATCCAAAAATCTGTAACTTCCATTTGGATTATGTTGTGTTTAAAGCTATATAAAATTTGTATTATTTTAATATGAGTAATGTTTTAACTAATAGCTATATGTTCCGATAGGACAGATATTTATCTTAAAATGATCCTATTAAAAGTGAAGCTTATATACAGCTTTATATTACTTCACTATATACAATATAAAGTAAAGTTTATATATTACTTACTTACAAAAATATTAAATTTTGTGACTAGAAGGGAAACCAAATCCCTTTGCTATATAAGGTCCTATTTTCATTTGTAATTTGTCGACTCGAGAAAATTTTCGGAACGTAGTGATAACAAATCGCTTATAAATTGTACTAATCTAATTATAATATATTTATTGTTGTCATCTTTATTATTATTATAAGCCTCAATAAATGTGTAATATATATACATTCGTCAATTATATATGAGTACTATTCGAAGTCATGTGATTGAATATTGAAGTACCACTACACAGAGGAAATTCATAATCAAACTTATGACCACTTTTGTAACAGCTATCTATCTCTAAACAAGATTCGTTTTCGAGATCTAGCATCTATCATATTAAAATCTCAATTAGTATGTAAGTGTAGACGATAACACATTGAGATCAAATTTATCCTATATAGCAATTATTCGTTTATAACACACAAGAGTTATTTCATCCTTAGTATCTCTATCCTTTTCTGGCTTACACTCCACTCATCATACCAATATATACGTATATAATCTCATAACGTAGTAAAACTGGTTCGCAATATTTTCTATTTAGACGTTATGTCGAAGGTCTAGCCACATGAAGATTGATAAGCCTTTTTAATATACAGTATCTGTAGTAGAGACATATATCATTTTCTCTCAAGATTGAAATTATTACGATCTTTTCAATCCAAATTAGCGAAAATCTCTTTATATCTCTTTGTATATCTTTCCATTCTTAGAAAAATATGATATAGCACTTACACTCTATCATTTTCTAGTCAGATTTTTTTTTATAAATAAATCTCAAGGATTATTCTAAAGAATACTATTTTCTACTATTTTATTAAATTATATTATTCTTTAATTTTATATAATATATATATTATTTTTTAATCAAATCTTTGAATTTATATATTAATCTAACTTAGCACTTTATATATTAAATGTCCCCAAATCCATATTTATTTTCTCTATTTCCTCAATAAAGAACTTTTATATGCTTTATATTTTATATGAGATGCTAAGATTTATTCGTGGAATGTTGTAAAAAAATAATAATATAAATCATATTTGAGTTATATATACTAGTTCTGAAACTTGGATTAGGTAATATGGTTAATTTGAAACTAGGAACACACAGATAAATAGTAAATTTTGTCACAGAAATTGAATTAAATTATATAGTAAAATCTGTCCAAGGATTTAAAGTATCCATATAATATATAAAAATATTTGTATGTGAACGATAATAATAAATAATATAGATATATGTAGTATCAAAGGTAAAGATGAGTAGTAACTCATTAATTATTCTTGTAATATATTTCAGATGTAATAAAACTTGACAGACTAAAAAAACAGATTGGCCAATCGAAATTTACATTCAAACCTTGTAGAATATATTCTAAAAAAAAAACAAAAAAACTACATAATATACAACAATACTATACATGTAGGTGTTAAAAGACTTAGATCATATAATTGATGATCTAGTTCTTGTTTTGGGTTCTAGTTTGCTCTGCGACTATCTTAAGTAAATAAAATTTTAATAAGCACTATTTCAAAAAATATAATAGTATAAATGTATATTGTAAAAGCTAAAGGCCTTTTATTTATTAACATATCTGAAATAGATAGAAGTATCAGGGTGACACTATATAATGACTGATTTATATCTAGGAATTTATAGATGTGTCCCACACATCAAATACTTATGATTTACCTATCCAATCCCACCTAATCCTTTAAAAAATCATTATTTATATCGACGAGTAACAAGGACTCATGCCAGAGTCATTACAATCGCTCACAAGTCTGTAATAAACTAATATATAAAAAATAGAAATTCCTCTGCTCGCTTTTTCCTACATCTAATAAAGCAATTCCATACGCTATATCATCGCTACATTAATACTAAATGCATGCCGCATCTCATACCTCCAACAATATGCCTACTAGGAGAGAGAAGTCTCTCATAGCTTGAGCAACTCAAGGGTTGTTATCAAAAAAACTATATATGACTACCAATTATTTATTTTCATTATAAAATAATAGATGAAAATAGAATTATAAATATTCACAAACATAGACAAAAATAAACCTATTGGAGTTTATAAGGAAGAGAGAAATTTCATTTTGTTTTTGAGTTCTATATTATATACTATATTTTTATTGATGATTTGAATAGTAATCTTCTATAATCGTCACCAATTGTCTTATCGATACTGCACGTATCTGTTTAATACATATGTTATAGAGTGAAAAACGTTCTGCCGATGCTTCAAATCTACACATCATTGTCTTATTTTAAGTGAAAAGTTAATTGCCACATTGGAACTTTTTTAATACATTTGTGTGATATAGCTAGTTCATTAATTTAAGAATAGTCTAAAATTGAGTGACACTCAGAATTTACGTTACCAAGTCAAACACCAATGAGCCTAAAATAAAACTGCAAAAATAATTTTATTATTCAAGTTTCAATTACTGCTATAATAGAGATAAAAAAACTAAGATTTCAAAAATATCTTATTCAAATTACACTGTAATAAAACTTTTAACTAGAAATAATGAATATAATAATATTATAAATAAAATTAAAAATACATGTTTTTTGTATACTCATGAATATGGTTATTAAAAATATTGAAAAGTTTACTAGATGGCTAGGTCTTATATTGTCATACTTATTCATCTACTCTGGCTGTAAACTTCGTTATTTTATATTCATGATAAGATTATATTAAATATATAATATAATTTAATTTTATTTAAGTATAAATATAATGATATCAAATATTATTTACATAATATCACCTTTCATGAATATATTGCATATTATTCGCAATTAATTTGATGTAAATATTATCTTCTCTAGGACAATTTTGAGCTAAGATACATGAATTTTTAATGTAAAAATATTGAAAGTCACCATGGGTCAAAACTACTTTCGTATTAAAGAGGAAATCAATACTGATATATAATGAATTTCGAGTGTAATGGCAAAATAATCCTGCAATCATCTAAATCTCTACTCTTCTTTCGACTATCCCATGTGCGATACTACTCTGGGTCAGACAGAGGGCCAGAAAGAACCCCTTCAAATTATATAATCGTCAATATTAAACCCGTATCTTTTATCTCATATCTGCTATTTCCTACATCTCCTTATGCCATTACATTATCTCGAAACCTACAACTTTATGATTATAAAGTTTATCAAAATGTAGTTCTATATCCTTTGTACGAAAAAGGACGGCTTGAAATTTAAAGCGTCCTTTTTGATATGTCGGCATTCTTTTAACGAAAGAAATCTACTTCAACGTTTTTTGAATTCTCAAAGAAAATTATCCTAATGTTGAACACATTTATCTGAGATTGATGCGCATCTTTAAATTCCATATCTATACTGTTATCATAGCATACGTATTCCTGAATTGCATAACTCGACTTGGAAGAACACTATCATATGAATGATAAAAAGAGATAATTCGTATTTCATAAATAAACCTCTCTTGCTATGGCGCCAGTTCGATAATATATTCCAAAGATTAACATTCTTATTAATGTTTTTTTTTTAATTATGACTAATACAATATACACACTAGCATATAAATTACTTTGTTAGTATATAAATATAAATATTATCAATATAAACAAAATAGCTCTCTCTAACATGATATATTCTGTACTTCCTAATATGTTATATATACCATAAATACCAAAATATTCTCTATTTATTTATATAAAACATTGAACAATCTTTCAGTCAATAAAACATTGAACAATCTTTTGGTCAATGAAATATCAAAGTTAAAAAATCCTTCAGACAGGTTAAAGTTGTTCTTAGTGGAAATTAAATGACCTATCATTATACTATATGCAATTTACTAGAATTCCGTTACTATAGGAATAGATTTATTTCTGTTAAACGAATATTATATATATATAAATAGAACAAGTTAATATCAGTTTTTGTGCTATGTTATATAAAAAACTTTATATAACCGAACATGATCTAATTATATAATATGCCACCCATTTAATAAAGAAATAAAATAAATAATAATATATATTACAACCAACACTTTATACAAGTAAATCAATAACTATGAATTTACACTTGTACGTATTGAAAGTGTTTGTCTAAAAATGTTTGTGTATGACTAGAAAAAATATAGTTAAGGGATAAGATCGTAGTGCATAATGATTGAAAACTATCACAAGGAAAGCTAATAGACTGTATGTTATAACATATGATCCATATTGCAGTTGGTGAGAAATAAGATTAGCACAAAATCTTGTCCGATATCTGTAGAGTAAACTTGCAAGCGATTTTAAACACATTAAGATATCTGAGACCCCAATAGACTAGGTGTGGCTCACATCCCCTATAATCCCATTTTTAGTCACCACAAGTGCTTGAGTCACTATCAAAATTGATGGGAAATGTAGTATTAACACTAGACAATTTCTAGTACAGAAAGAAGGCAGAAATAAATATATTTGAATAGTCTCTCAAAGCACACATAATCCATACCGATAACTATTTGAATTACTTCTAATAAGGATACATTGTTAATCAGTATACTATAGATATTAATTATCTTCGAGAATAGTTTACTGCTTTGCCGTCCTTCTAAGCACGACTTTAATAACCATGCATTTACGTGACATGCATAGTATAATTATATATTATATATTTGGGTAATTTTTGGTTGGGAATAAATGAGTTTATAAGATGAGTTAGTCTAAGTATTTAGTTATATTACAAATCTTTATTAATAAACAGTAAAAGGAAATAGTGATGACTAATGCATTCAACAATTCCCTTGATCACAATTGCAAGTCAACCACTCGCGAATCCAGTCACAACCCCAAAATGAAAACTGGCCACAAGTGGCATGAAGTAATTTAAAATAAATTACGACAGGGTAGATTGAGAAAGATGAAGTGGTAATCTCTCAGTATTGACGAATATTGTGAAAATTATCAAGAATGAGAGGCAAATGGATGATTGACAGATATGGCAGTGTGAACACAAAGCTTTTGTGGAGTGTATAGTCCGAGGATTAGCGAGAGAGAGCATCAGAGTACCCATATACTAAGACGGTAAAAAAGGCATAAAGGGGAACTATAAGAACTATAGGGGAATTAGTTTATGCTGATATTTTGGTTGAAAGAGTGCGTCAAGTGACTGAGAGTAATTAATGAAGACAAATGCATTTAATGTATAGATATGTAGACAAATTCACATTGTAGGCAAACGATTGAGAAATGACGAGAAAAAAAGAAGAGGAAAAATAAGTATGTATTAGGTTTTATGATTAAACAGGAGTATGACTTGAAATGAACTAAGGAAGCCCTGGCAGGTGAGTTATATATTGTGTTGTGGTAGCTCTGAAATGGAATCTAAAGTAGGATACGATATAAAACGTGCTGCAGAATTAACTTGGAGCTGAAAGTGATTAATTGAATATTTATAGTGGAGTGTGGCAGGGATGTGTTATTTTCTCCCTGGTAATTCAATTTATAAATGCGATGTATGAAAAACAGAAGTAGAAGTTGTAGGGAAGGTTTAGATTAGAAGATGAGAAAATGAGGAGATTGGATGTGCCCTGTTATTATACTCGGGATGATATTGTTTTGGTGCGAATCTGAAGAGAGTTGAGAAGGTTGTAGAGGGTTTGGCAGTTTGTTAAAAGGAGGATCAAAGTAAATGTAATAAGGGCATGAATCCAAATTTTGGGGCTGATCCAGTTTTCACCCCACCTAAAATGGACATAAAATTCGGAATTTTTCAGCCGATTTGGGACTATAGAACACCCAAAATGGCTTTTTGCCCTCTAAAACGGTGTTTTCGAGTGTTTTCTTGACTGTAGTCATTCTTCAGATTTTCAATTTTTCAAAATCCATGTTGTGACAATTTTCATATGAACTTTCAGATTTTTCTGTCGAAATGACTTCAAACTAAATATGCATAGAATGGTTCATTAACAACAATTAGCACTGATGATTTTTTCGATATTTTGATTTTTGTGCTCAGCGTTATCCAATTTCCAAACCATTTTTTTTGAATTTGAAAAAATAAAAAATAACATATTTTTTTTTCTACTCTCCGATCAACATCAAATTTTCAGGCTCGTATAATCAGGGCAAGATGTATCTTTTTTACTTAAATAGTTTTTTTAACTCAAAGAAAACTATTTAAAGCAATTACAAAATTTTTATTGTGGAAAAATTTATTCCAAAGAACAATCCAAACCTGATCGGTGATGGTATACTTATAAAATAGTATCTATAGTAAATAAATAGAGGGGGTGCGGATCTGGCTGGTCCGGTATTGATACTAAGCCTGAAATAGTTTTTGTATGTTTGGATTCGTATGGTGAATGAATAAAAAAATAAATTGTGTCTAGAAAATGAAACTTTTTCAAATTCAAAAAAAATGGGTTTTGGAATTGGACAACGTGAGCACAAAAATCAAAAATACGAAAAATCATCAGTGACTAATTGTGTTAATGACCATCTATGCATATATCAAGTTTGAATCAATTCCAAAAAATCTGAAAAGCTTTCATATGAAAAGTGTCCAAAACATGATTTGAACAAATTGAAAATCTGAAAAATGACTACAGTCACAGAAAAACACCAGAACAAAACGTATTTAGAGCAAAAAAAGATTACCATGTTGGTATTTATATACGTCAAATCGGCTGAAAATCGAATTTATGTCCATTTTAGTGGGCTGACAAACTGGGATCAGCCCCCGCAAAATGTATGGATCAGCCATAGAGTAAGGTTATGGTAGTGCGTGAGGGAGGCCGCTGTGTGAAGTAATGTTGGATGGTGAGCAATTGAACAAGTTTCTGAGTTTTAAATATTTATAGGATACATGTTGGATGAGAAGTGATCGAGTCGGCAAAGGAATATCTGAAAAAATGTGAATTTGACAGAGGCGAGAAAAAGTGCATAAGAGAGAGTAATGGTCGGAGCTGATTGAGAGTCCGTCACAGTCTCACGAATCCCTAGGTTGATTTTTTCTGACTCCTACGAGTTCTCATTTTATGGAGGGGACGGTAAGGGGAGGGCTTTCTTTTCGACTACTTACATCATATTCGTAATGTTCCGGTGTATGCTCCACACCTCACCCCAATTGGAAAGGAATGATGATGATAATGATGATGATGATGATGATGATGATGATGATATGTTATATAGATATATATAAAATATATAATATATATATATTATCATAATAATATATTATATATATAATATAATATATATATATATAATATATATATTCATATATATATATATTTTATATTATAGTATATATAATATATAAATATATATATTATATACTATATATATATATATATATAATCATCGCCAATACATTTTTTACCTTGAATTCATTTATCCTGTATATTGCCAAGCAACGTACAATAATCATTTATCATTTCAACATTATTTAAATATATTATGATAAAGCCCTTCAAGCCTGAACACTTATAGTACTGAATAAGAACTGTCCGTCTCTTTATTGAAATTTTTATTTTTCCTTATTTGTATTATATTAAAATTTCGACAACGAGATGCAACTGAAACAATCTGCATACAAGAAAAAACACGAAATTAAAAAACTTTCTTCAGATTCTTTTTTAATCCTTCTTTTTCTTTTTTTGTTCTTTCTCAATAGCTTTGAATTCAGAAACAGAAATAGAAGCTGCCATTTTTGTCCTTTACTTATAACAGATGATTTCAATGCTGAGCGAAATTCCGACCGAAAGAACAAATGTTATTGTGTGCTGCTTTCGAGGACTTCTCTTCAAGAATAGGAATTTCTTTTAAGACAGGAAGAAAAAATGTTTGACAAAATAGACCCTCATTTCAGGATCTCTCTCTCTCTCTCTCTCCTTCTCTTCTCTCTCTCTCTCTCTCTCTCTCTCTCTCTCTCTCTCTCTCTCTCTCTCTTATTATACTTATTATATCATTATCTTCAACTTCCCTCCTTGCACTATCTATAAATGTTTGCTAATGATTAATCAGGTGAAATTTTTCTTTTACAAGTTTTACTTTTTCTCATTATTTCCTTCATTTCTCTTTGTATACACACACAACATACACACACACATACAACACACACGCACACAATAAACACACAATACATAATATATATTAAAAAATTATAATATATTATATATATATATAATATATATATACAATATATATTATAATATATATATATATATATTAATAATATATTATATATATTATATATATATATTTTATTATAATATATCATAATATATATATACTACTAGATTATATAATATATATAAATATATATATATATATAGATATTATATTATATTAATATATATATATATATATTATAATAAGTATTCTATTAATATATAAAATATATTAGAGAAAATTTAATTTATCATGGTGTATATTAGTTAATTTTTTTTAAAACCTTGTGGCAGAAAGCAAACATGATAACTATAAAACTCATTTTATTAAGGACACTTGGCACATTAAAACATATAAAACCTTTTATATATTCCCTAGTTCTGTATCAAATGCGAAAGTCTTTCCTTCACTTTACAAGCCTCTTTCAAAGCTGCTATATGTTTTGAATTACCTTTCAGAAGCGAACTGCTTCGCGAAACAATTTGAAAAATTCCAGTGTTAAATTTCTAAACTTTCATGGTTGATCACAAGGGTAGCTTCCTTTGAATAAAACGATTCGTCCTTTGAATTTTTTGCTTTGGGTGCTCGAAAATAAAGTTAAATAATATTGAAAAGTTTATAATAATGATGCAAAAGAGAAAAAGATAAGAAAATTATGATTAAGGGTGTAATTTGAGATGCATTGATAGTATAATGTTCGACTTTTTTGACTGGTTGGGGACGTTAAATGTTAAGAGTTTGTGTTGATAAGTATCTAAGTTTATGTTCTTCCTTCATATTGTTGTAATTGATTGAAGTATGAAATGCAATAGGTTTCGATATTTTTCGTTTTGGTGTGTGATGTGATTAAATTTGCATGGAAATTATATTAGATGAGTGGTTGAATTGTGACCTGTGTTTGTGAGAGATGAATTGTATGATATGTTCTATGTAGATGTGAATGTTATTTTTTCTTCGTAAAGTTATTTGCTTTCGCCGATGTTTTTTTGGCATGGTTGCAGGGTATTGGCATATGCCATTGTAGAGGTAGGTGTGGTTTTCTAAAAATCTTTTCACTCCACCAAAACCACCACCTGAACCTCTACAATGCATATACACAATACCTGCAACCACTGCCCAAAAACATACATCGGCGAAACAAATAACTTTACAGAAGAAGAAAAAACAACATTCAGACGATCTACAAGAAGATAATCAAAATTCATCTCTCACCAAACACAGGTCACAATTCAAACACTCAATCAATAGTAAGAAATGCAAAATTTAATTCAACATCCTTCCCTTTACAATTAAAAATTAATCGAAACCTATTGCATTCATAACTTCAACAATTACAACAATAATACACGAAGAAACTAAAACTGACATTACTATCACACACCAAACTTTTATAAAATTTAACTTCCCCAGAACCATCAAACAAAAGCTCGAACAATTATACTAGAAAAGGCACCTCAAATTACAACCCCTCAATCATAATTTCTCTTATCTTTTCTCTCTTTGATTTTTTAATTTAAACTTATTTTCATATATTTCAACTTTCCTAAAGATAATGCCAGAAATTTCAAACGAGGTCGAATCGTTTTATTTAAAAAGCTACCCTTGTCATCACCCATGAAAGTTAGAAATTTAACACTGGATTTTCAAAATTTTCCCAAGCAGTCGCTTCCTGAGCAGGTATTCAAAACATATAGGCAGCTGAAAGAGGCTCGTAAATGAAGCGAAAGACTTCTGCATTGATACCATTGATCAGAATAAAAAAGTTTTAAAGTTTTAATTGTGCCAAAGTGTCTCAATAAAAAATTTATAGTTATAGTTTTAATGTGAAGTGTTTAAAAAAATTACTATAATATATATAATATATAATAATAAATATATATGATATATATATATTTTAATATAGTATATATATATATATAATATATATATAATATATAGTATTATATATTTAAATATATATATATTATATATAATATATATATATAATATATATAATATATTATATAATATATATATATATATATATAGGGGACCCAAATATGGACAAATATATATATATATATATATTATATATATATATATAATATATAATATATATAATAATATAATATATACTTATATATATATATATATATATATATATATATATATATTAATATATATATATATAAAATATATATATATAGTATATATTATATATATATATATTATAATATAATAATATATATATAGGGTTGACGACGCACACAGTGCGGTCGCTGCGCTGGCGTGGTGCGCACATTTTGGTTGCCTAGTGCGTTGTGCGGTTTCGGGCGTCGTTCGCTCGGTGCGTCACACAAATCCCATACCTTTTAAAATTGCACCGGCTGCAATTTAAAGTATAGAGTGCAGTGCGTGCGTGCGTGCGTGCGTGGTTCGCTTGCCCTGCTGTAGTGCGATGCACAAAATTCAGCGTGTTTCTTGCAAAACCCTAACATATTATAGTATATATTATATTATATATATATATATATATATATATATATATATATATATTATATATACCTTACTAATATAATAGGTAACACAATTATCTATATAGTATATAATGATGGAGTGATAAATAAACTATACGAATAATAATATTATAATATATATATAATATAATATTATTATAATATTAATATATATTTAATTAATATATATTATATTATATTATATATATATAATATATATACATATATATATATTATATAAAGATGATATGCCTTATATAATATATATGTTTCGCAATGTCTACAATATTTGCGATTATATATAATATATATGTTTATATGATTTATAAAATCACGTCGAGAAATGCCGGTAATTGGTAATGTTATATAACTAGTATATATATATATAATATATAATATAATATATATACTATATTAATATATATATATAGTAATATATATAATATATTATATATATTATATATTAATTATCATATATTATTTAACTTCTAGAGTGAATACTTTATAATATTGCTCTGAATTAATGATGGATATTATTTACGGCAGAGCAAGTAGGGTAATTTAATTAAGAATTTTTTCATTCGCTAATGGTCATAATAGTTATAGGGCGACAAGGCTAGCAACCTGGTCCTTCCTTTATGCTTGTATTAACTCTCTCAGTGACCATATGAAGTACAACACAATGGAACCTTATTGGTCATATGAAAGCAACTGGGGGCTATTTCAGCATCTGAATATATAATATATATATGAGAGAATCAGAGTTTTTGTGTTACCTTAAATAGGAATAAAGTAGATACATAGTTCTACTGATCATAAGGTATGAAAACACCTAACCATGAGAGTGTTATTTTATTAATCTACTATAAAATTTCGGACGGTCTCTTTAGCACCAATTCTATTAATATAATTGTAGACTGATTACTCTGCGCGAGCAGATAAATGCGGTTTTAGACGTGCTCTGGGAAGTTATATGGAGATAGTGTTGGGCAGAAGAACAACGCTTAACGTTGAGCGCAGACACATTTCTGAGCCTGCTGATACCTCGACCTCTCTTTCGTCCGAATTGTTTAGCTTATGTATGACCTTTTTTTTTGACCTTATTACCTCATTATTTATGGAGCTTGACTTTTTTCGAGCCCAAATTTTTAGTATACTACATTGACCTTTTTGGCACTTACCTATTTTGAACTTATACCTCTTTATTCTCGACCAACCTTTTAGTTATTTACCAGTGGTATTATTTGTAGCCTCACAAGGTATTATTATTTTTTGAAGAATAAAAATATTTTTATCTAATATATAATATATTATATATTATATATGATATATATATAGCATACCCTTAATTATTTTCGGCATAACATTAAAATGTTTTACACCCTCGAGTTTTTATTATGGCAACTCACAAGTGAATAGAACTAGGACCTACTAAATATATTATAAAAAATCCACAATATTCGACAGCCAGAATATTGCACGACACTACAACGATATCGAGCCATCCACATACCCCTCTAGATTCAAAAAAACAATGACATCTTACTGCAAATCACTTATACATGTCCCACTACCTAATTATTATTTATCTGGCTCAAACCTTGGGTCTACTTTACCATAGGCTGTCAATTTTTTACCCACTACTAAATTATTATTAGACACCTTTATGGTGCATTTCACATTGTAATTTGTTGATTAATTATTACTTCTATACACTAACATATAACACATTATTAGGTCACTACGCTGACGCTACATACACACACACCACACTATTACATGAACATACATACCTATAAATCACTAACCTCATAATACCTATACCTAATATCCTAGCCTTATCCAATATACACCTAGCCTCCACCCAGCCTTCACTAGCCTACACCTACACCTACACCTAATACCTCATTACCAATTCCAATAATAGGTATCACACTAACTAACCTAACACCTAGCATATACACCACCGATGAACTTCATACCTAGTACGTACACCTAGATACCTTAGTACCTACACGTGTTCTACAATATTTAATATGTTCATTCAACTCATGTTATATATGTGTCTCGAGACGAGATATATGATCGCTCAGGCATTGACCCTGCCCAGAACACTCGTACTATACCAGGAGCTGGTGCAGATTGTCCTACCCTCATCACGATCTTATACCGTGATAGCATTCGTGATTATGTGACCCTCGTCACCGTAAGAGTATCTGAGTGAAATGATTGTCTATTTAAGATCTAATGTTAGCACTTAAGGAAGTTACTACTAGAGAGATAAATGTTCCTTATATGACAGCTAGATGTGTTCATAGATGTGGTATTGAAAGCTTTAAGTAAGCAAGGCAATGACCAACTTACACCATCAGAGGGTAGTTGCTTACGAGAGCTAGTAGTTGACCAGCTATTTCCGATTAACGAGGGATTGTCTCCGGACTACCGTTGGCCAAAGTGCCTGCTTACTTGAGTCAGTATTCAAGATGAGGATTGTGAGTTTTTCAAGGAATGATCTGAACAAATTGTGTGATACACATTCTACACGATAGTGTGCTCTAACCGCGCGAAAATGAAAGAGGTGCCCACATAGTGCTTCTGACAGTTACCAACTTATTTATCCTCATCGCCGTATCTCATGCACTCTCCTCCAATGCCATGAATAGCGAGACCTTATCGATTAGAGTCTTGAAAGGAGTTTTCATATAACTCCTCCCGCCTCATCTACAAAGTATCAAATGAGTAATCGAGATTGAATCAGAAATCATAGGCCAGGTCAAGCAAGAAAGAAAGTAAATAGAATTTGTTCATTTGCGAAAAGTTACAGTTTGGTATTTTCAAAATTAAATCTACTATTATGTCCGTTGTATTCTCCTGGTATATAATCATAACACATACTCCACTACCCTAACAATATAGCATATAGAAAAGTGATATAAATATGAATTGGATTATATAATATATTGTTAATTATGATAAATTAACATTTTAATATTTTAAAAATCCAATGTATTAGGAATTATGTACATAAGTTCAGGATCAGATGCAACGTAGTGTGAGATATCACAATAACGATCTCATTAAACCTAACAGGCTGATAATAACCTCTAGAAGTAGGGTAGGATAAATAAGAAAATTCATGATATAATACGATTTAATAGCACTCATTGATATATTTGACACTTAACTGGAAATTGTAACGAATGAATGAACCAACACAAACACTCATAAAGAACAAGATGACACTTTAAACCAGTAGAATATCAGACAAACTGGCTAATACTACGACCAGAGATTACATCTGGAATCTATTTTCGACTTACCCAAGCAACTCAGTAACAATAAAGAGCAACTACTGTAAACTCCTTGTCTCTACACACCTTAAAATAAAAACCCAATTGTCAAACTATACAATTATATCCAATATAAGGCGAATATTAACAACAGATCACTCATCTTCATTTACCACTGACAGCAAGTATCAATACTTTACTATCTAACACTAGATACTAATATATGATAGTTTTATTGATTGTCTTATTAACTTCAACCTTTATGCATATCTGAGCGGCTTCTGATTTATATCAATATCTCAATAGTTGCTGAGTTCTATTCTTTAATGCTCGAGTCGATCTTGAAGCGACTACTAATGTTGATGTGCTACTAACATCTCTATCGTGATTTGTAGATCTTTAATCTAA
>JABUQX010003376.1:5000-17458 GCA_015478945.1 Trachelipus rathkii | reverse complement strand
TTAGCTCTTTTATTGTATATTATTATTATTAAATTATTATTAATATTATTAGTATTATCCTATATTATTATTATCTATATTATTACTTGATTATTATTATTAATTATTATTATTGATTATTATATTTTATTATTCATTATATATTATTATATATTATTATTAATTATTACTTATCATCATATTATCTCATTATCATCATTCGATTACTCGATATTTATTATTTTCAATATATTGATTATTGATTATTATTATTTATTATTATATTAATATCCTTGAAATTATTTCAAACTTGGGCATTATTATATTGTATCTATTTTATTAATAGGCTTATTCAAATTATATATTATTATTATCTCTCTATCTTTACTCTATTATTATTGAGTTAACTCTTATTCTGTATTATTACGGCTTCATTTTACTCGATAGATTACTCATATATTGAGTTTTGTCTTCTCTCTAGCTCTCTCTCAGTTTAATTCTCTCTATCGTATATTCGTTTCACTCTTCTTAGCAACAAATTTAGCTTTGTTTCTGTCAGAATTTCAAATAGTAATATCAACCAATCAATAGGATAAAATAATAAGAAATAATTATAATCAATATAATAATAACTAACTAATTAATAATTAAAATAATAATTAATAATAATAATAATAATAATAATAATAATTAATAATAATAATAATAATAATAATAATAATAATAATAATAATAATAATAATAATAATAATAATAATAATAATAATAATAATAATAATAATAATAATAATATATAATAATAAAATAATAATAAATAATAATAATGAACTAATAATTATTAGTACGAATAAAAGAAGCTAGCAGCACGTCCGGTTGTTGTAATTTAAAATGGTCGAGCTTTACTCTTTCTTTGAGTTCTTTGACTTTGGTGGTACTGCAAGTTGTATTGAACTGTTTGGTACTTTTTGCTTGCTATAATATGTTCATATTCACGATTAGAAGGCAGTTTTCTTGATCACTATGGGCTCTGTCAAGAAATTTTTATCTGTTTGCATTAGAGCGAATGGTTCCTTATAGATGAGAATTCTTTGACGGTCAGTGAATTTTACTTGTTTTGAAGCTCATTCCTCTAGGACCATCGATGCGTACTCTGATCATACTCTCAGTGAATTTCATGTATGTTTTTAAAGTACACTAAGGACAAGTGTACTTTGATCCGATGCTGAGTGGAGTCAATGTTTGTTCCTAAAGTATACTTAGGACAAGAGTACTTTGATCAAACGCTCAGTGGAGTCCATGTATGTTCCTAAAGTTCAGTTTGGGCAAGAGTACTTTGATCAAACGCTCAGTGGAGTTCATGTATGTTCCTAAAGTTCAGTTTGGGCAAGAGTAATTTGATTCATACGCCTCAGTCTGTCTATGCAACGTAGTTGCCCTAAAATGTACGTTTAGGACATATATTAAATATTACCAAAATCTCAGAAAGTCAAATTTTTATTTATTAAAAAATCTTTAAAAACAAAAAATAAACAAGCCACTTTCTTGCATAAATCGATGTAACTCACGCCATATAAGAAAATGGACAAAGCAAATCAAATCAAGGAGTTTGTCGTTCACTTGAAATACGTACTAATTTTATGTATTAGTTTATTTATGACTATGCCTTATGTTATTTTTTTTTATTATGATATATATTTATTATTATTTATTTATTTATTACTTCATTAGTCTCATTTTCTTTTTATTAACGTCAATTAAGATATTTTTTTTTTGCTAAGTTGAAACATGTATATTTTGCTTGCTATTTTTATTTTATAAGTTTCATTTTACATTTATGTTTTGTGTTTAATTTTTTATTTTAATTTTAAATTATTTTTTAATTTTTATTATTGTTTTATTTATTTTTAATTTTTTTAATTTTATTTATTTAATTTTATTTATTTATTTGTTCTGACCGCCGTTGGAGTCGGACGCACTGAAAACAGCTGGGAAAGAAGAAGCGAGAAGAACCAGAAAAGAGATTGGGGGAACTATTCAGAAAGCTCCAAATAGTTCTAGTCTTAGAAACATGAGAAAGCAGATTGAATTGCAAGAAAAATAAAAAATCGTAGGAATATAATGTACTCAAATGTGGATTTTATTTTAACTATATATATTATAATATAGATATATATACTATATATATAATATATATATTACTATATATATAATATATAATATATAATATAATAATTTATATATATTATATTATATATATATATTATATATATATAATATAATATAATATAATTAATTTAATATATATATTTATATATAATAGTATATATATATATATATATATAAATGTATAGTGTAATATAATTATATATATACTTATTATTATTATATTACACAATAATATTAATATATATATATATATATAGATATACTTTAGTATATATATAGATAATATAATATATATAATTACTATAATAATAATGATATATATATCATATATATATATATATATATATAATATATTATATAATAATATCTAATATTATATAATATATTATAGTATTATGTAATATATATTTATATTATAATATAATATATTATACTATAATAATATATATAGTTACTATATATTGTATATTATATTAATTTTTTAACTACTATATATATAATTATATAGTATAATATATAATTAATTAATTTTAAATATATTATAATTATATATATATATATAATATATATATCATTAATATAATATTATATTACTTATTAACTATTATAATATATTATTATTATATAATATAATAATATATATATAATATATATATTATATATATTATATATTATTATATATTATATATATATAATAGTATATAATATATATATATTATATGTGTACTCAGACTCATATTTTTCATTAAAATATTATCTGGATAACGAGATTTTCGCGATTTTCATAATTTTCAAAAAAAATTGATTTTTAACAATAAAATTATAATCATTTTGATTGAAACTTTTTTTTTTTTTTTTTTTTCAATCATGACGGCGAAACTGAATAATCCAAAACAGAGACTCTACGTACACGAGTTCGATTCGAGTTAACGACAGTACACTATGTAATGTATATGATTGAGTGATTCACACCCATCGAATAAATTTTTGTTCAACTTTCCAATCACACCGTCATGTATAATACTTCCTATATTAATTAGATATTATATTATCTATATATAACTATATACTATATATATATTGACATATTATATATTATTATATATATATTAGAAATAAATATTAAAATAAAAATAATAATATATAGATATAATATATAGATCTATATATATATATTATATGATATATATATTATATAAATATATAATAATTATATTATATATAATAATATATATTATATCTATATATATATTTATATATATATATAATAGTATATATAATTATAGTATTATATATATATATATAAATTATATTATTTATTATATATATATATATATATATATAATTTATTTATTAATATATATAGCATCTAATATATTACGATTGTAGGATTCTATATAGCGTTATTTTCACTATAAGAGGAAATCATAAATTGAACCTAACTTACGTGTGACTTTTTCTATATATAGTTAATAACATAAAAATAAATAATAATAGGAAATAATTAAATAAAAATAGAATAAATAAAATAAATTGGATGGTAAAAGTATACTATAAAATACACGTTACAATACTGAAATAAAAGTAAAAAAAAAAATTATACACCAACCAAATAATAATATATATATAATAATATATATATTATATAATAATATATATAAAATATAATAATAATATATAATATATATAATATATAATAAAATATACTATAATTATATAATAATAAAAATTTATATGATATTAAATATATATATATTATATATAAATAATATAATAATAATAAAAATAATAATAATAATATAATATAATATTATAATTTAATACTATATAAAAAATATACAGTTTATTATATATATATATATAATATAGTATATATATTATATATATATATAAAAATAATATAAAATAAATAAAAATATATAATAATAATAATATATCATAATTATATAATATATATAATATATGATAATATTATATATATATATATATATAATTATATATATATATATATATATATATATATATATTTATATATATAAATATATATATATAATATATATATATATATATATAGTATTATATATTATATATATATATTATTATATATAGATAATTAGTATATTTATTATTATAGAATGTATATTATTATATATATGTATATATTATATATGTATAAATATATATAGTATATATATATATATAGGTATATATATATAAAGTAATTTCGTTAACATTATATACAATTTTAATGTATATATAAATAATATCTATTTACTGCATATAGAATAGGTACATATATATATATCAATTATTATAGTATATATTATTAGATATATAATATATATTAATATATATATATATATATATATAATATAATAATATAATAATATTATATATATAATATTTGTTTATATATATTTAAAGTAATTATTATTATCAAAATTTATCTCATTTATCCTCCATTTTATATAATATATATATATATTATATATATATATATAGATAATTATATATAATTGTATATAATAGATTATATATATATATAGATTATATTATATGATAAAAATATATATATAATATATATTAATTATATATATAGATAATATATATATATAATAATATACTATTATTTCTCATATATATAAAAAATATATATAAAATAAATATATAATATAATAATATAATACTCATATTAATCATATTATTAATAGCTATAGCAGTAGATAGAAGGAAAGGACAAAAGTTAAGAAATAAATATTATGAGAATATATATATATATAAAAATGTGTATAATAGCTTTATATAACGATACTAGTATGTATTATAATGAGATATAATAGGCATATTAATATATATTGTAGTTTTTAATAATCTATATATAATGAGAATTGTCAAAAGACCTAAAGGTAAAAACGGGATATATATATATATATATATATATTATATATATTAATTAGAGTATAATAATATATATAATATATATATTATATTATATATTATAATATATAATATTACTATATATAATATAGATTATTATATGATGTGTGTGCTCTGATGTGGTAGGTGTAGCGCTGGGTCTTTAATTTTGAATAAATCACTTCTCTTTATATACACAACTACAGAGGCCATAACTGAACCTTACAAAGAAATCTACAGAATATTCTAGTAGATGAACGGAGTCGCACCCACTCTCCCGCAATTATGCCGTATGCACATTCTGTGTAATAGCTAGCTTAGCGCAAGTACCTAGGCCAATAATCTTCTCCCGACCATACTTTAGAGAATAATTACTAACTTTAGTATTAATATTATAGTCGTCTCTTTTACTATATTTTATAAACTAAATAGTATATTGGAAAAATTTTCAGAAATACGTTGCAGAAACTAATAAATTCGTTTTAACGACTAGACCTCATCTCTCACATCTCAATCTACGTATCCTCCCTTTCCTCCCACTCCGACTTTGGGGGATTAGAGAAAGATTTAGCGGGGAGTTTCTATTTTGAGCATTATTCCCAAAATATTAGATACATAATATTATGAATAATATCTGACTTATATATATACATATATTATATTATATATTATATTTATATATATATTATATATTAGATATATATATATTTTAGTAATATATGATATAATATATATATAACTATTATATATACTATATATATATATATATTATATCTATATACTATAATATATATATACTATTATATATATATAGTTATATATATATACTATATATAATATATATTATATATTATTATACTATATAACTACTATATAATATTACATTATATTATATATAATATATATATATATATATATATATATATATTATATATATATAATTAATCTATATAGTATTATTATATTATATGATTTTTATATATCATATAAATATATATATATTATATTATATATAGATATTGCCAAACTAAAAAGTTACCCGCATGATATCTCGGAAAACTAAGATAGATACAAGAAGAAAACTCTGATAACATAATGGAATCAGCGTATGAAAACTTTGATGGAAATGAAAAAAAAAAATTTTTAATTTTTTTTCTATATCTCCAAAACTACGATATGTACAAGAAAAACTAATAACATATTTAGAATCAGCGTATGACATATGTATGAAAAAAGATTTTCTTTTTTTTATTTACTTTTTTTGAACTAATAGAATACGCCAGCTGAGGTTAAACGCGCAGTAAGATGGCCGAGTCGGCGGTTCTCTTCGGGGTTGTCCTCTCCTGTAGAGTGGATCACGGAGGTTGGGACTGATTTTCACCCCCCTCCGTGGGATATTGAGGTTGTCTTCGACAGGAAAATCCCCGCTCTTGTATTTGTGGTGTCGCGGGGTTCTCTCGCCCCTCCATCCCTACGGATATTTATTCTGGTTTATGGTAACGTTCCTCTCACCCCTCGCTGTCCCTCACGTGCGTCTCGCCTCCCATAATTAATATTTTATACAGCTGATCCATTTAATTATGTTTTGTATTTCCAAATTCAATTATGGAGATTCTCGAAGAAACTGTCTGACTAATATAAAAAAAAAAAAAAAATTTTTTTTCATATCCTGATTTTTCTATATCGTGTAGGAAGTAATCTTGGGTTATATCAGCATTTATCACTCAGTTTTGTTACCTATTCATAGTTTTCGAGATGTCAATTCGTCTGATAAGCGGTTAACTTCGTTTAGTATTGGCCTAGTATAATATATAAATTTATATTTTAATATATATACTTTTATTGTATTAGATATATAAATAAATTATTATTTATACCTCAGTACATATTTTGTTACTTTTGTCTACTTAAACTAATTATTTACCACATTATACCATACCTAAATAAATTTTATACCGTATTGGAAGATTTAGACGTCTTAAAAGTACGATTTTTATAATATACTAACATATATATATATTTCTAAATATACATATATTTGATAAAAAATTATATATTTGTTATTATAATTTATAGAGATTAAAATATTTGTATATCAGTTTTTTATTTATATATACTATATAGTATATATATATATATAACCTATATATATATATATAGGTATTATATTATTATTTCAGTCATTAATATGAACATATATAAATAATTGTATGTTTCAATATTAAAATTAAAAGCTAATATGTTCTCAAAATTATATAAAGTCAAAAATACGTAAGCGATTATTTATTCAGGAGGATGATTACATATGTCTTTCATGCTGCGTTGTAGTGTCCGCGCTAGTTCCCTAGTCGCTCCGAGCGGGTACTACTAGATATGGAGTGTGCGGACATAATAAGGAGGTTGCGTGGAGACGGTCAGGAAGGAACATTAGCGGACTTGCACTTTGTGCGGATCAAAAAAAGTTTGCGTCCGCTCTTTTTTCCGCACCTTTTTGAAAAAATGAAAGTATGTTGTACTTAGTTAAGAATTCTTAAGTATAGATGAAATAATTATAATTAGATAATTAGATATTTTATTATTTTAAGTTTGATATAGTGAAGTTTTTTACTTTTATAAGGTTAGTTGGCTATTTGTTTTTTAATAATTAAACTTACCAAAAATATACTCCAAAGTATTTTCATCTCAACCTCCTTAAGGTAACCATAATATAATAAATAACAATATTTAGCATATGATTTGTGAATAACCGATCCCGAGTAAGAGCATATTACCCTCATCTTTATAACTTTGATAATTAAATATAAATTTAATATACTTCCAATGCCTATAAAATTATACCGTTAAAAACATAATAATACTGTGGCAAACCTCAATATAATTTGTATACATTATATAATTTATATAGTTCACTATTACCAAATTAATATTTTAGTAAATATATATATATATACTCTTTAAAATAAGTATACTATATAGTATATTTTTTACCTACGTGATAGAATAATTTCATATTATGAATATATTTAGTGGAATAATAATCTTAAAATTTGACCTAATATATCAGCTCTTTTAAATAGTATAATTATAGTAACATTTAGAGTAAAAGATGAAATTATATAATATTATTATAGTTATCTCATTTTGAAACTCTGAATTGATTACTTTATTACACAAATATAAGTATAAAATAGTTTAAATATATTTATAATTTATATTATTAGTTTTATTATATATTATATAATATATAGTTATATCTGTAGTCTGTTACCTTACTAATAATAATATTAAGATAGATAACGTTTTTTTATATAAGATGTAATAGGTATATTGATATATAAATTTCCTATATATAAGAAATATATATTTATATATTATATATATATGATCTATATATATATATAAATATTACCATAATATAAAATTTATTATATAACATATGAAGTAATCATTGTGAATACAAAATATTAATAAAATATTATATATATAATATAGTATATATTTATAGTATATAGTATATATATATATATATATATTTATAATAATACATTATTAAGAGATGGAAAACCGATATATATATTTAATAATATATATAGAAAAAATAATTATCATATTATATATATATACTATATTACTTATACTGTAATACCAATAACATATAACTAGTGATCAAAGTGTTTACTATTTTCATAATTATTTTTAAGTATATACATTACTAATTATTATTATATTAAAGAACTCTTAAAAAGTTAACGTAATTTTTTATATCACTACGTGATAGATAGTAAAATTTCAATAACATTTGAAATTATTATTGGTAGATTATTACTTTAGCTAACATTTGATAATGGAGTTATTTTATAGAAAATAGTAAGTATTATTTCATAGTTATATTCACTATAATTTTGTAAATAATATATAAAATCATTAATAATATATCATTATATATTATAATATTATATATATAGTGTATTGTTTTAGTTAAGAGTGTATAAAATATACAAGAAAGAGGCATCCAGCGAATTCCTATTTTCTTAATAGTTTTAGGTGTCTTAAAATTGACCGTTTCTTAATGAAATTTTAAATATTTGTTTTCTATATACTAAATATTTCATTAGTTGGGAAAAACCTGTTAATTAAAAAAATTTTATAACTTCTACATTACGCTGTCATTAAAATAATTTCACAACTTAATGCCCAAAATCTTTACGAACTGCTTAATCGTCACGATTTTTCTTAATTTCAACATTTGATATAATTTGGTTAATCTTAAAATTGAAGTTATGAGACGTATCGAGGAACTCTCTCAGGGTGTATTTCAGCATTTGAAAAAAATAATGTGTTTCATTGGAAATACAATTTCAAAAAAGGGATGAAAAGTGAATTTATAATAGTTTTAGGTGTTTTTGTCAAAATTCAAGGAAGAATATTCTCAATCATTCTCTAAATGAAATTCTCAATATTTGTTTTATATATATCATACCTTAATTTTCTCTCAATATAGTTGTGAAAACCTTTTTTACTCAAAAATTTTAACTTCGAAAATTATGCTTTTTCCATAAAATAGTTAAACATATACAAATATTAATGATTCACTTTGCAAGTTTGTAAGATAAATTGTCAACATTTGAAATTATTATTACGTAAATCTTAAAATTGAGTTTTAACGGGTTATTTCACAGCGATTCAGATAGTTACACATGTAACTGTGTTTCATTGATACATATAGCTCGAAATTCATAAAAGCAGAAAGAGAAGTTATAATTGATTTTAGGTGTCTTTAAGATTGGACGTTTTTTATAGGGAAATAATTTAAATATGTTAGTGTTTTTATACTGATCCTAATAATCCTTATCTACACCTATATTTTGTGTAGGAACATATACCCTGTTTATAGATAAAAAATGTGTTCAACCGTCGCTTATTCTTCACATTACAAACTTTGAACTTCTCTCAAAGAGTGACTGCGATTTGTGCATTGAAATTTCACATTTGAGAGAGATAATTATGTTTGAGTACACAAATGTTATAGATAACTGTTGGAGTTTTTTAACTTAGGGATATCTCTCAGGCAATTAGGAAACTAGTAATCGATGGTTTACATTGAAATCTGCGAGATTTTCTAAAACTGAGAGAGAATCGTGTAAATATAATTTCAATGTTTTATGGATAACTTTAGCTTTAGGTGTTTTAAATTTGACGTTTTTTACATAAATTTCGAATTAAAATTAATATATACCAAATATTCATTAGTTTTGAAAACCTGTTTTTAATAATAAGAAGATTCTTACTAAAATTATTCGGCTAGATTATCCCATATCTTATCCAAATTCTCCAACTTTAAAAGTAACGATTTTCTCAATACTTTCAAAACATTTAAAATTAGATTACTATTGGGAAAAAATCGTAAATGTTGAAGATTGTCTTGAAGTATATTTACACTAAACCCACCAGCGAATTTTGTGACATAAAGCACAATATGGGATGCTTTTCTATGAACATGCATTCAAAAAAGCAGATTAAAGTCCGATGTTACTCTAAATGGCATTATTGAGGCTGGTTCTTTGAGGATGACGTGTTTTATTCATGTTTAAAATCTTTACATAATAATATATTATATCTCACCTCTCCTATAGTTCTGCTGCTATAGCTCAAACTATGTGTATACATTAGTTGGCTGATAAATTATTCTGTTAGTTAAATATAGAAAGAATTTACTCTAAAATTTGCTTTTTCGTGTAGGAAAATTTTCATCGAATTACAGGCAAATTGTGAGCGTACTCATATTGCTATATGTGATTACTCTTTGAGTATGTTAAACTCCTTTTTGGATAAAATTCTCAAAATATTTAGAATTGAGTAAGTGTTGACTTTCTTGTTTATGATAAGTGCAGTAGTTATAGACGGAAGAGATCTTGTACATTTCTTTGAATATATTTTATTGAAATGTTGTGTTCTTTTTAGAAGTCAGCTGTTTTGAGTATAGATTCTGTTCTATACAATCTAAAATGGTTGCCAGAGTGATTTTTTGTAATTGATATGTTTTTTTTTTTTTTTTTAAGGTTGTGTATGCTGGCTGTTTATGTTTTATTGTGATTAGTATTTGAATGTGATCTGAGGAGATGGCATGAAATGTTTCTTAGTTAATGTGACATATTTGTGGGTAGCATTAAATTTGTTTCAATGTAAAGATTTGATCCACACATCCTCTACCACTTTTAAACTCACATTGTTCTTCACCAATCAGTCCCTCAGTCATTCGAAGCCTCTTTCGACCAAAATACCAGCATATATCTTTCCTACAACACTCAATAAACTAATTCTGATATAATTAATACAGATACCCTTATCGCCCTTACCCTTATACAAGGGTACTATTACTGCTCTCCTGCAATCCCCCGGAACTATACCCTCTATAAACACAATTCCTAAATCCACTCAATCACCATCTCGCCTCCATTCTTTATCATTTCACCAGTAATTTCATCTATACCTGCAGATTTACCATTCTTCAACTATCACACTCTACCCATTACCTCCTCCTTACTAATGACCTCATCCCCAAAATATCTATTCCTTCTTGCACCATCAAACCCACACACATTCACTATCATCTCTTCTTCATTACCGCCGATGTTATGCAGATTTTCGAAGTGTTCCTTCCATACTCCACTCCCCTCATATCCATTTCATCAATTACAAATGCACCATCCCTATTATTTATTCTAAGCAGATTCCCCTTATTCTCATTCTTAACCTTTCGCGCATCCTTCCAGAAGAGCTTCCAATTCCCTTGTAAGTCCCCATTCATCCTCCTTCCAAACTGTTCACTTACCTCATTTTTCCTCCTACTCTTCCTACGTATGCATCTTTAGTATTCCTTTTTTTCCTGCTAATATAATTCCAAACATCTTTCCTTTGAAACCTCATCATTGGCTTTTAGTACATTCAACCACGCTTTTTTTTTTTTTACTGTTATCTGCTTGCATAACCTTTTCATTTCACAACTCACTGATAGCATTCTTACTTCCTACTTATATATATAAATATATATATATATATATATATATATATATAATATAATATATGGCGGGAAACTAGAGACATAATTCTATAAATATAAAATATAAATAATTAAATATTTTTTTTTTTTTTTTTTTTTTACAGACATCACCACCTCACGGGCAAGCCCTATTCAAGGAGGGGGTTGTTTTAAAATCAACAAAACTATCAACTAACGCATCACGGCAGATGACACGACGCGGGCCTTTAAAGTGGGGACGGATTTAAGGTAGGAAACACAGAGTGGAAGAGAACACAGAACGAGGTGGCAGGAAAGAGGACGGCACCACAGCGAAACTAATAGTTTGGAGTGCTAATATCAACACAACTCATGTGCC
>JABUQX010003375.1:10000-20930 GCA_015478945.1 Trachelipus rathkii | reverse complement strand
ATGTATATAAAGGGGTGTCACCCCGAGGGTGGACAACCGATCATTGCGCTTACGCCCTTGTGGCTTGATCTGCGTGAGTGAGTTTAGGCCTAACAGCGTTGGCGCGACCGACCAGTTGGAGGTCAAACAGACCGAAGGGCTGTTTGACCGACAGACACAAACAGAGTGCGCGTGCGCATAAATTATAACATTATATATTATATTATTACGTGCATATTAATCGATTCCGAGGAAATCGAATCTGAGTCGCAAAAACATCCCTGTAGGATCGTTTTTTTACGGCACTTTTTCCGACTTTTTGATCTCCCGCCCGAGGGTTTCTTCTTCGGCATCCGTGCTGAGACACCACCTAGCATGAAGTATATCTACATGGTTTGAAGTACGTATCGCGTTTTCAAAACTTGGTATATGTTCTGCATGAACGGTGAAAAAACTGATCCCCCCAACGAGTTTGGTGACGGTAGGTCACCCCTAAGGGGGTGTTGCCAGCCCTTTAGCGCGAAGATCAAATATCGTCCGTTGAAAACCCGTTAGCTAACGCTACTCGGGCTGATAGATTTCGGATGTGAGTTAATATGATACGCAATCTCTCGGAGACGAGATTACGTCCTCTGCACTCCCCGTAAAGGGGGGACGCTGACCCACAAAAAATTAAAATGATGCGTAGAAGACTGAAACTCGTGGAAAGTTGAAAGAAGGTCGGAGTCGGGAGACTGGCCTGCGGAGTCGAGTTTGGCTTCGGTTTCGGGAGTCCAGGACCCACACGGAGGATGGTCGCCGAGTGGAAAAAAAGACAAGGAGAAATATGCACAGAATGCAAAACAGAGGTCGAAGAAGAAGAAGAAGAAAAGAGGAAGAAGAAAGGAAAAATGAGAAAAGAGAAGAAGGAAGGAGAGTAAGAATGAAGAAGAGGAGGAGTAGGAGTTGACAGCTGCTCCGTTGCGGTTCTAATCATGCTTAGTTAATAAATATTTATGTATGGATACCATATTGGTCTGTTAAATATAAATTGCTTCTATAATGGATGAATCTCAACTAAGTGTTTTGAAACTCCCTTCATGAGCATAGAAGCTATCAGTCATCAGGCTCCTCGGTCGATGCTGGTGCGGCCCGCAGGGACGCGCCAGCCTGTGCGTCCGGCCGCCCCGATTCGGTGTCGCGGTGCGAGCTCGCACCGTCGGGCGCGCGCCCGGAGCTATCGACCCGTGCCGCGTGCCGCCCGGCCGGCGGCGGCCGGGCTTGGGCGCGAGGCCGGCGGACGGTCGAGGGGGCGGGGATGCAGACAGGTGCGAACCGTCGCGGCGGTGTGGGGTTACCCGATGTACATCGGTACGGGAGAATGCCGAGAAACTTGTTGCTGTTTTCAACCTTGAATTTTTTATTTGTATTTTTGTGAAAGTCCCGAGTGAATAAGAAGTGAAAGGAGAAAGTCGTGAAGTCTATTGATCAAGGTCATATTTTTATTAAAAGTGATAGAGACTGTTTTTGAAAGAAAAAAAAAGAGATCCGCGAAAAGAAGAAACGAAGGTTTTATTTTGTAGAGAGCGGCTGTATAAGCATGAAGGAGCAAACGGACATTATCGTAACATAGGGTAACCAGTGTTTGGAGCGAATCAGATGTAGTATTTACGAATTTAGAAATAGGAAAGAGCACTTATTTAAAAAGACAGGATAATGGAGAATAAGAGATAGAGTACAGATGACGCTGGAAGCACCAGCGATAGAGACATGTAGAGCCTTCGATAGTGGCTGTACAGGAAAGCGATTGAAGGGTTCCTTGAGACAGAGTTGAAGATTTATTATATTTTAAGAAGAGAAGTACGTGAACATAGATGATGGTAGCGTAAAGCAGTAAGAATCTGAGAGTGCAGAGGAGTTCAATGGAGAGAGTAGAACGAGAGCGGAGGATTTGTAGGCTGGGTAATACGACAGGCGTGATGCAAGTGTCGCAGGTTGCTGGAGAGACATGGCGCCGGGGGGAGAAGTGTTGAATCGATGAAGAGCCAAGAGTGCGGGTAGTGCGCAACGGTTCGAAGAACAAGTTGCATACGTAGTGCGGGGGGGGCCAATGACGGCCTTAGAAAATCTGTCGGTTTTCGTTTCGCGAAGGCATGTTAATATCTGCTTCTTCAGTTCGGATCGAGTTAAGGAGATGCCGAAGATTATTGATTTCTGTGTTCTCTGGCAAGTCTCGATGAGTTTGGGGAGACGGATGGCTCCAGAATAGAGCAAGGACAGAGATGAGGAGTGGCAAGGACTTTGTGCCAAGAGATTTGGGAGAGGCTCAGATCGCTAAATTCGCGGCTTTCGTGGGTGGGTGAGGATATGTTGAGATGATGAGAGATTAGCAAGCGAAAATCGAGCCAGTGAGGATCAGAGCAGATGAAATGTACTGTTGTTGCAGGGCATAATTCTGGAGGATCAGGGACACGCCGTGGGACCGGTTTATCAGGCTCGCATGGGATAGCCGGTGGGCAAAATGAGAATGCGGTTTAAGAGGGACGAGAGCGCGCGGGTGGGAGCTGAGTTGGGAACATGGAGTCTTTCAGTGATGAGTTGGCATCGATCGATAATCTACGACGCGGGTGGAGAGGGTTGACCATTCGATCATGAAACTGGACCCTCTAAGCCGGAGAAGAGGTGGGGGGGAGTAAATAAAGGCTGGTTCCATTAGGTGGGGCCAGGGGAAGATGGCGTTCGGGGTGTTGCTACAGATTCGGCTGATGAGGAGGCCCGTGGTAGCAAGCTGCCATGACTATGTTAGGTATATTAATGCTCGATAACCCGTTGGGTAAAGTTAAAATTTTAGTTTCGGAATTCTTTGATTAGAGATTTCTATTCCAGATGGTTTAATGGAGTAATTTCACGTACGTACATAAAGATATGATCCATGTAATTTAAAGATAGGCTTTGGAGCGGCGTAGTTGTAATTAGCTAAAAGAGCACTTTTAACATTAAGACCAAATTCAGGTGTAGATCTAGTTAACCGGATACCGTGGTGACTGCCACAGGACTGACTAGAAAAAGTCATTTCCCTGAGAAATATATCGACATTTACCGTCCATAATGATTCAGGTAGTGTTATTTTTAGATTTTACCAGCTGGGTTCTGGTTTTCTCCAACATCTTTTAGAATTGTAATATCCACAAGGATGTGATAGATGAGATTCCTCTCGCAGTCTTCGATGAATAAATTAATAAGTTTACGTTCATATAAGCTTCGATAAGAGGTAAACATTGCGCGTGGATGCTCTCTAGAAGTTTCATTTAAACAAATACCTCAAGTGATTAAAAGTACAACGAATATACAGGAAATGATTGACTCAGTGGATAACTATGTGATCGGGCTGCCTTGAGAAGTCTGACACCATCTTCGTTTACATAAACTTTGAGTCTTTAATATAAAAAACACATCGAAAGTGGTCAAGATATTGAAGTCAGAAGTGCCTGCGCGAATATTGAATGAAAATCGAGAGTACGATCTGTATTTGTGATGAGTGATACGCGATTTCAATACTAATAAAGATTACTGGTCTCACTCACACTAATCTGTGTAGATTCAACAGAAAAGAGATCCAAATCACTAGCTTACAATACCAGTGCTGGACGGAGGGATGAGAAAGCATCTTGCTGCACAATCACTGGCACGAGCTAAGGTGCATTAGAGGCGGAAATCTGTTTTAAACATTCCTTATATACAAAATAGTAAGGTCTGCCGCCATGCTTGTTATGTGAAAATAGTTGCGCCATTCAGCATGCATATTAAAGGGGCAGAACAGCAGTCAAGCAGCTGTTTCTTTAATGTCCTTTCTATTCCTCGATAGTATTTTTACGAGTGACCTACACCTTGACCAGTCCTCTTACGTCGTATTTTTCGTTTTAACTCAATCTATAACATTCATCTCCCTAGAAGCATCGGCTAATCGAGCGTTTTACAAGCTTTCGAGTCCGATGACGCGCCCATGATATCCTTGAAATTATCTATACCTTGTTCCTCAGCTGCTTTTCCAACCGATATTTACCTCCTGATTTACAACGAGACGAGCGACGATTAGGCCGACGTTTCGAACAACGAAGCAAAGAAATCCACCTAAACCATGACCCTCTCTTCATCTTGAACCCCGGTGAAGACCTCGTCTGCTTCCATTAAATTTCGACTTTTGTTGTCTTCATCCCAGTTGTGGGTTTTGCAAGCACGTCCCAGTCATTGGTTTAACGCTATTGATCTTACCTTGCGTATCATGCTTCTTTATATAAAATACGAATGTCTACCATCAGTTGGGTTCAGTTATCAATGTAAGTAATCGTGAACATTAAGGAAAAACGTTAGTAACGTCTGTTTACTTAGTGAAGAATGAGACTACTCTAGACAAAGAGGCCTTTTATATTCCCTACGTACTGGTCATCTTATAATTATCTGTAGTAAACATAGGCCTACCAGGAGTCTTGAAACATCTTAGAATCGATGCATATAAAATGGTAATGAAGTCACTTCGGTGTCATTTTTTGACATACTCTTCCATCGTGAGAATAGTAGTGCATTTAGGAGCTTTAGAGTGGAGTTTATTATTCGCGATATTTGTATATATATGTGAGTAACAAACAACTACGAAAACAAGACTGAAGGGCTGGAGAACAGCTAATAAAAATAAACCTTATATCTTTCTTAGGCGTCACGTCCTTATCGAGAGTTTTAATGTGCATCTAACAGCATATTGCGTAACACTTTTTAACAAGAAACACTTAAATTTTACATAATTCATTGCTTCAAATTTTTTGTTTAAGTTTATGAACACATCTATACAATAAATAATAAGACCATTGTTATTATAAATTTTGCGTTCTTCGCTTTATATTCTTGCCTCGTGTGAGGGTTGCCGTACTAACGTTATTTTAATACATTTTAAATATTAATCAACATTGCTAAATATCGTAAAAACGCCAGAATTTTGTAACAGTATGATTCTCGCTTATACCCAACATCGAGAATATTTCAACTTAATCCTGCTTCATACAGTTCTCTATCGAAAGTTATTAGGTTCAAATAAACTCTGTGCTAAGTGCTGATTATTTGATTTTCCGGAGAGAATCCATAGAAGGCCATGAGGGCAGCGTTAAATAGAAATGATCTTCACTTCCATGTCACCAAATTAAACTTTTTATGTTTCTTAATATCGCCAGCATTTATATAACTGTTAAACTTCACTATCCATTCCCATTTGACAAGATACTGTTATTTTTACCTTTTCCCTTTGAGAACCTACTATTTTTTCTATTTTATACTCATGACTCTTAGAATCAATCGTATTTTCTGTATTTCGTGTTTATAGAACCCTCCTTTTATTTTTCTCCCTCTAAAGCCTCAAGATAGTATAATTTTAAACCTGTCTTATGAATTCTCTCATACTGTCTACTTAAAAACCTCTCTCTACCAGCCAGCTGGCCGATACGCCGTTGTTCTGAAATTGCATCAGTTCGTGGAGGTACTTCTGTACATAAGCGTCGCTAGCGTTGAGGATGCCTGGTTGATCTTGTATTTTGGTCCCTTGGAGGGTGATAGGTAGCAGAGGGCGGTTTGTCGTTTACGGCAGTCGTTCGTGATAGTATCTAGTGGTTGTCTAGTGATGGAGGAGCGGTGTGATGAAAGAGGTTAGCGCGCAGTCCTGTGAGGTACGTAGGTCGGATATGAGTAAGAGGTGTATTGCATGCGCGGTGCGGTAAAGGAGACCTATGCATCTTTCGTTTGATAGTTCTTTGTACCGTTTCAAACTATTGCGGGCTTTATTAACTGAATAATGTTGGGGTTTGTAAAATTTTTTGAAACCCCTAGTATCATACTCGAGAATTGATTCTTTGAAACTCTTTACTAAAAAGTTCTGTACCGGCCTTATCGTCCATAATTCATTTTTGGATATCGTTATCCTTATTTTATGAATTTCTCTGGCTGCTGTAGCAACTGGCTTAATATTTTTTTACTTTTAGAAACCTTTAACCATAAGTATCTGTAATATTACTATCTATCACAAAAGAATGATATCGTTTACCCTTCATTGTAGATTGTATCTATTTTATCATATCTGGTCCCGAAGCTAGTTAGCATACGCCTACGTCATTAAAGGGGCTATAGTTTTCCGGAGGAAATTTTGTTTCGTATAGGTTTGTGAAGGGTAAAAGTGTCCTCACCTTTCCTAAATATTTTTTCATTCTTTTTTCTTCTCATTTTGAAACTTTGAAAGCAACCTTGAGAAAAACCCCCGTTAATCTGTTACATGGCTGTTTCACATCAAAGTGATATTTATCGACCGCTTCCTTGGCTTCCATGGTTCACAATGACATTAACAATAGAAAATTTTATTCATTTATACTGAAAGGTGTCATATAAAAAATCAGATGTATATATGAATATTTTATTTTTTTAATTATCAAAATTAATATAACTATTAAATTACAATATAAAAAACTATTACCATATGTATACTTGATATATGTGTTAGAATATATACATAAATTTTAAAGTACAAATAATACAATCGTTTAAAAAAATAAGAAGTGTCAGTAGATAATAAATCAGAGTGCTAATCCAGATTTTGATACTTTGTGAAGGGATTTTTTCATTATTCGACTCGTTTCTTGGATCGCAACTGTACCTTATTATCAACTTTTGATCTATCCGACTCAAAAGAGGTACCTGCAGGACTTGCATTCGGGTCTTGGTGTCTTAGGAACATTATCCAAATCTGCTAATCTTTGTTTATTCTGATTAAACTTCTGGAAACATTTAATAGATCTGAAGTTCTTGGTTTTATCCTGTTCCATCCCTGGCACTGGAGCTTCTTCCATTCAGGCGGAGCGGAGGACGTGTCAAGTCAACAATATGTCGGAGATGAACGCAGTATTGTCTCCATCAAGTAATGCATTCTGACGAATTCAGTCCAGTCGTAATCTATCTTGTAGAAATAGTTAAAGAGGCGTAACCCGTTTTCTTAACTCCTCACTGGTAACCGTCTTCCTGTGAGTACTATGTCTAACAATTTAGCTTGTCCTCTTTTCACCCCATAGTCTAGTTTGTTGTTAAGTTGGTATTCATCCTTGGGTGATTGTATGAGAACCCATTCACCCTACATCTTAACTTATGCGATTATACTAGTGTATAGGATTCTTGTTTCATGAAACCACCCTGGAATTTAATATTTGTTGCAGTTCCTCTCGATCTAATATGCTTCATCTGTTCAACTTGCGGATCATATAAATCAAAGGCTGCCTGTTGAATCAATGAGTGGATAAGCGATTAATCCTGATCTGATTGTGTGAATGTCGATTGATGCTGTCGAACTGTTGTTCCCTCTGTTGCCGTTGTTGTCGATTAAGCCTTGTTTTGCTGTGTTTTGTGGTTTGTTGTCTTGTTATGTTTTTGGTTCGTTGTTGGAGAGTAGTGTCCTGTGTCTATTATTTCAATTCTCATAATCGATTGTAGGGTAAAATGCCGCTAGCTTTCATTTCATGAGCTAAAGACCACTTCCGTTTAGTCAGAAGGAGAGCGTATAACGGAAAAAGACGTAAAGTAGAACACAACACCACCTTTGCTGTAATAGCTTCTTTTTATTTTTAAGCTTGTCTACCGTTACAAGCCATTTTTTAATGACTGTTTTCTTCGCTGACGGGTTAACTTTGACCTCTACTGAGCCTTCTCTTAACGTCAGGAGACATTTCCTTTTTCATTAAGATTTAGTCCATACTTCAGGCGTAGTACATCTCACACACCACTCTTTCACAGACGCATTTACGTTTTTACAGAAAAATGTTTCAGAGATTGTTCCAAAGTCTCTCATAATGCAGATAGAATACAATCCTGCCACGTTACTGGAGTACTACATACTGTGCATGAGCTATACTTACTCAATCTCTGTTGGAGTCGCGTAAGGATTAGTCTTGTACGAGGAACACTCTATGCGTGACGACTTCTCGTTAGGTGATGAGTCACAGTAGTAAAAGAGTAACCATGAGTATAGATTGTAGCTATCGTTATATAACTTTTAATAAACTTCTTTACGGATAGATAGGGAACTATTGGACATTTTGGCGGGTAGCCACTATCTATACTTGACTCATTATGCCTCTTCTATCGTCGCAAACAAGATTCAACATTCACTGCGTGTCTAAGAGGAACATCTCCGTCTCACCTCTATACTTTATTGCGCATGAAAGATCATTCATTCTGATATATGAAAAATAAAATAACTTCGTGACTGTTAACATGATGCGTCTGCGAGTACAACTGATTGAAATTCGGCTATTAGTACCTCATTCTAATTTATGCAGTCAAATCATCAAGGATTCATGAATGTTAGCCCCTGCCTGTAGAACGATTGAAAGCTATGTATGGTTCATGACTACAGTCCCTGCTCTGTACAATATGAGTACATACAGCAGATGTGAGTCTCTTAAATAAAATTTTCTGGGCTAAATAAATTTCCTGCACACACCATATATTTTTTAATCTAAGGTCTGTTTTTCTCGGAAAATCTCTCACCCCTTTTAAAAGGTTTTCATAAACCTAGAAGTAAGTTTTCCCGCAACCGTAGGACCAAGCACACACAGGACCAAGTAGCTGGATGACGCGAATACATAAATGTAGCTTCTAACTTCCATTCTAAGCATTGGATACCTTGGATCGACTATGAATAAGAAATAGGTTTTTCCTAATATCTTTCTCCGAGTTCGATGTTTTTTAGTTAACTCATTATGATCAATAGATTCGATTAGATGACAACTGCAGAATATGGACCAGGATGCGCTTGAATGGGTAGCTTGATTACTGATTTATGCTCATCTCAGGGTAATATAAAAACAATGAATGTTTAATAGTTTATAATTATGAAAGCAGTTCGTACCTTTACAATGCGTCTAAGTGTGGAACTTTGGAATTTGTGTAGATAGGTTATACGACTTCATTGTGAGTTTTTTAATAGTTTGCGTTTGAGAAAACGAACATATTATATTCGTATAGTTCTAAAAGAAATATAAGTTAATTGAGTAATGCGAAACTAGGCTTTCTTGATGCACAGAAGGTTCGAAACTAGTGGTGTGGTGTGTTGTTGTTGTTGTCGAACGAAAATATATACCTTTGAAATCTGATCCATGTTCGTTGACTATTATACTCCTATATCTTCTGTTTGAACTTTCTTCTGAATTGGTTGCAAGAAAAGAATGCTCTAGTACCTTATAAAGGATCGTTTGATTGCGGTATACGAGTAGAATTTCATCTCTAATTAAGGAACATTTTCGCTTAGACGATCTTGTATGATCTATTCACTGGCCTCCTCGTTCTGCTTGCTACAGACGTCCTCTCTGTACACGAGACCTTTCGGTAGATACCCCAACGACTGTGGCCATTTCACAGTTTTTTCGTTAAAACGAATGAGATCGCAGCCAAATTATTTACCTCTAATTCCATATGTGGCGTGCAACTAAATATACCTATTAAATCCAATGATATCAGTAGCGATAGAATTCTCTCAAGATTGTATCAGTACAGCCTTAGAAGCTTGGCTAAAGATGGCCTCGATGTGATGCTGTCATCTGTAACAATGTCACCTTGATGAAAATGACAAACTGGGTGACAGCTATGATGTAGATAGTAAAAGTAGGAATTAATGTGGCTTGTCCAGTCGTGCACTGGTAGATAACTCTGATTTAAGAGTGCGTTGATGTACGGCTATACTATTGAGAGAACCAATAATGGCGTCGACTACATTGATGCGCTGCTACATGTATAGTAGTCGATTCTAACACTGTTACAGACAGTCTTGCAACGATGAATTATGACGGCATTAGGTAATGTTGCATATGAGTAAAAACACCACGTGCTGTTTAACAGATCATCTCAATGTTTGTACTAGCCATAGTCGAAGCTGAGCTTAAATCAGAATAGTCATTAAGGTGTAATCTACGATTTTACACTGACAACATATCGGATTCCCATATATGCAGTATACCACGAGGAATGCCGACACTTAATGATACTACTCATAAACCAGCATTCTACGTTTTACTTTTTCTCTTCTGGTTCTGTGTGATGCGAGATGAGTGCTGCTTGAACCGAAATACTGCAGATAGAAATGGATTTATGCGCAGCAGGATGCATGTGACAAGTTTCATGCTTACATCGGATTCGAAGGTTATGAAGTCGTCTGCCCGAGTCGGAAACATAAAGAACGGTTGTCATAATCATTATACAGAATCTATTCCACCCTGATAAGATGGTTAATTAGATTTACAAATAAAAATTATATGTATAGAAGTATTTGAGTGTTATATTAAGTTTCTTTTTATCTGCGAAAATTATCATGTGCTATATCAATATGAAACACACGTTGTTTTACTGAACCCTTTCTGCGTTCGGATCGCGCCCGCCGGCGCGCCGTGCGGCGGCGCTGGCGCGATCGAAGCCTGCCACCGGCGCCGCCTGCGGCCCGCCACGCGCGGATTGCGCCGCCGGATTGCACTCGGTGGCGCGCCTGCCGGGCGCTCCCCCCTGCACACGACAGGGCTATGATGATACTTCTTGCTATGAGAGCTCAAACATCCTGCTATGTGAGGATCTTACCAGTCCACTTAAGAGCATATTATAAACACCAAATATTTATCAGTTTACATAAAGTATTTACTTATGGTTTCACATAGCACAACACCGTGATGCAGCTGTCATCCCTACTCCTCCTCCTCTCATCTCTATATCGATTATCCATTTCCTGTCCTCATTTCCTTTCTTCTCCTGCTTCTTCTTCTTCTTCTTCGACCTCTGTTTGCATTCTGTGATTTCTTCGTTTCTTTTTTTCCAAACTCGACCTCCCTCCGGTGGTCCCTGGACTCCGAACCCAACTCCAACTCCGCCTCCGACACCGTTGCCCCGACTCCGTCTCCTTCGAACG
>JABUQX010003375.1:2500-5000 GCA_015478945.1 Trachelipus rathkii | reverse complement strand
CACAGAATACTCTTCAACACTTAAAAAACTAATAAGGAAATCCAAAGCTAGATTTTTTTTTGATAAATTCAACCGATCCACATTAGCAATGGGGCATAATAAAGGACATTTTAAACCGCGCGCAAAAATTTAAAAAAAAAAAAAAAAAAATTTGAGGAGTTAAAAATAGATGGTGAAATAGTTACAAACAAACAACGCACAGTTAATGAATTGAACTCCTACTTTACTACCGTAGGGGCAGCATTAGCAGCCGAAGTTCCAGAAACAGAAGTGTTCTTTGCTGATTATTTAAGACCGCACGAAGGGCAGAACTTTGCATTCGAAAGAATATCAACATCTGACGTTGAGTGTGTTATAAATGGTCTCATGAATAAAAGCTCTGACTCGACTTTCAGAGTGTCTCAAGCTGGATTTACAAATACTGTAAAAAAGAAATCTCACCTATATTAGCCGCCCTCTATAACAACTCAATTGAACTAAATCATTATCCAACTGAATTAAAAATTGCAAAAGTTACTCCTGTTTCCAAAAATGCTGACACCTCCCTCCCGAAAACATACAACTGGTAAAATTTTTGAAAAACTAGTTCACGCACAACTTACTAATTACTTGCATGAAAATGGCTTCTCTCACAAAATCAGTTTGGTTTCACCAAAAACCGCAACACAGAAGATGCTCTTATATTCCTTACTGAAAAGCTATACAAAGCGCTAAATGAAAAACAAACATGTGCACTTTTACTATTAGATTTCTCGAAAGCATTCGATGTAGTTCCACACAACCTACTCGCAACCTACTCTTAAGAAAATTAGAGAAACTTGGCATCACTAATGATTCACTACAATGGTTTCAATCATACTTATCTGACCGAACAAAGTCAAATGGGAGCCTCTGTTGGATCACCAGAAAATATTGTTTTCTCCACTACACATAAAATTAGGCCTCATTAAACCGTTTGTCACAGCTCTAGAAAAGGAGTCTTCAGCCTTCCTCTAACTGCAAAGCTTCTTCCCAAAGCTGTCTGAGGCAAAGGCGAAAGCCTGTGGCTTCGTCGGACCATAAATAAAAAGATCATAAAGTGCAAGGAATTCCCGAAGAAGCTGACTAGGACAGAAAAAAAGCATCTTGGAACAGCTTTACTGCAGTGGTTCGTAGCTACTTTTGGAATCACAAGGCCGAAAACTATGAAGAGCTTGTTGAGACCTTGGTCAGGAACTACGGTAAAATGGGATGCAGGATGTCCCTCAAATTCCATATCTTTGATTCTCATCTTGCTAAATTTAAGGAGAACATGGGGGTTTACTAAAAGAGTATGGCGAACGATTTCACCAGGATATTCTGGACTTTGAACTCCACAACCATTGATCATTTAACGAAACCATGATTGGAGACTATATTTGGTGATTAATTCGTGAAAGCACCTTACAGTATAAGCGTAAACCCAGAAAAACTCCTCACATCTAAATATTTTGAGGTCTCCATTGTATAAACTAAGAATAAATAAATGCTTCTTTTGAGCTATAATGTCGTTATTTTCTACTTTGTGTAACCGAGAATGATTATATTCACCAATTTTTTTTTATATAAGAATTGGTAAATTTGTGAAATATCATAATGCTGGTCACAAAATCAAAGTTTGGAGGAAATATTAGCCATTTTCCATACCTTCTAGGTATAAGAAAATAGGAAATTTTAGTTGTTGCCAAAAGACAAGTGTTACATGGCGATTTATGGTTTATATATGTTTAAATTATATTTTATTTATTATCACTCAATTTTTTCTTGAAATATGCTAAATTTAATATAGCGATTTTTGGCAATTTCTTGCTAACCTAACCTAACGAAATATAACAACCTAACCTAATCCACGTAATCCAACCTATCCTACCCTAACCTAACTAAAATAGAAAAAAAAACTAAATCTACCAGGATATATATATATATATATATATATATATATATATATATATATATATATATATATATATATATATATATATATATATATATATATATATATATATATATATATATATATATATATATATATATATATATATATATAAAGAACGAAGAAAACTTTCAACCCATTGACAACAACGTTGCCGTTAGACAATGTGCAGGAGATTATCTCACTACACCAGTTCGCCTTCCCAAAAAATGAAACAGTTTTCAAGTTCCCATCTTCGATATCTGTGTGAACTTATTTATTTATTTATTTAAATCCATAGAAGTGTTGCTTGACTTTGATCGGTTGTTCCTGTAACCGTAACTGAAGCATCCCAGAGATATGCTATGCGGTCCCAGTAGTTGGTTCAAGCACCATTTCTACATATATATATATATATATATATATATATAGGTGTGTGTGCATATATATATATATATATATATATATACGGTTTTGCTATATATATATATATATATATATGTGTGTGCGTGCGTATGTGTGTATATGAGAGAGAGAGAGAGAGAGAGAGAGAGAGAGAGAGAGAGAGAG
>JABUQX010003374.1:17500-20160 GCA_015478945.1 Trachelipus rathkii | reverse complement strand
TATATATATATATATATATATATATATATATATATATATATATATATTATATATATATATATATATATATATCTTATATACTATAGAGATTATATATATATATATATATATATATATATATATCATAATATACTAGATATATATATATATAACTATATATATAATATATATAATAATATATTATATATATTATATATATTATATACATATTATATAGTATAATTATTATATAAATATATAATTATATATATATTATATAATAATATATATATATAATTATCTTACCTGCCTATATAGTGGAAATAGCTTTTGATTATAAATTTCCTGTTAAGATCTTCTCACGATTTGAATAAATTCCTTAGCTGGTAAAAAATAAAATATTTAATTTATTTTCAATTTTTACTAAATAAATAAATGAATAAATAAATAAATAAATTAATAAGAAAATCAATAAATAAATAAATAAATAAATAAACAAATAAATAAATAAATGAATAAATAATAAATATATAAATAAATAAATAAATATATAATTAAATAATTAAATAGTTAAATAATTAAATAATTAAATAATTAAATAATTAAATAATTAAATAATTAAATAATTAAATAATTAAATAATTAAATAATTAAAAATAAATAAATAAATAAATAATTAAATAATTAAATAATTAAATAAATAAATAATTAAATAATTAAATAAATAAATAGTTGAATGAACGAATGAATGAATGAATGTATGAATAAATAAATAAATAAATAACTAAATAAAAAAAAAATAAATAAATAAATAAATAAATAAATAAATAAATAAAAAAATTAATAATTAAATGAATAAATAAATAAATAAATAATGCAAAAGTTTTATTAATGGGCCTAACTCTTTAATAATTGCTAGAATACAAGACTTTAAAAAATATTTCTTTTCGATTCTTTTAAAAGAAGAAATAAATCCAAATTAGGTTCCAATAATTGTAATTACGGAAATTGGTTTAAATTCACTTTCCAATCGAAAGATGCACTAAATCGGGAAGGATGCCAGGGTATCTAAAAAGAGGCTAAAAAGTAGCCAAATTGTCCGATTCCGAGTCATTGATTGATTTAAGAAGGAAGACAATTCTCGATCGTGGTTAACGAATGAAGGAACAAAAACGTTGCTAAAAGATTAGTTAAAATAAATTAAGAATTTAAAAATTCATTTTTTATAACCCATTTTCTAATAAAAAAAGAAAAGTCCAAATTTCAAATAAATTTTTAATAATTCAAATTTTCTTTTTGAATATTCATTATTGTTATTATTATTATTATTATTATTATTATTATTATTATTATTATTATTATTATTATTATTATTATTATTATTATTATTATTATTATTATTGAGTATTATGATTATTATTATCTATTATTTTTATTTTTTATATTATTATTATTATTATTATTATTATTATTATTATTATTATTATTATTATTATTATTATTATTATTATTATTATTATTATTATTATTATTATTATTATTATTATTATTATTATTATTATTATTATTTATTTAAGGAATTTTATATCAGCTTCTAATTTAATTATTATTATTATTATTATTTGCTATACCTACCCTAAGTTAAGGGGGTAAAGGGGCAGTTATGATTATAAATTATTATATATTATTATTAAACTCTAAAAATGATAATTGGAAACTGATAAAATAATCGTCGTGGCGTGTTTTATTTTTATGAATAAGAATAAATTATTATTAAATACATTTTGTTTAATCAAAAATAATTTCTCTCTCTCTCTCTCTCTCTCTCTCTCTCTCTCTCTCTCTCTCTCTCTCTCTCTCTCTCTCATTTATATTCTACAGCGGATAGCATTGACTACTCAGGAGCTGAATTACCAAATGTTTCCCTAATTCTTCGATATGAAGAGCATTTAGTCTCTTTCATGTGATGATTTCTTTCAAAGGAGTATTAATAATGCTTCAAAGACTTCGTTTTGAGTTTCCTCTTTTTATATTTCACCATTTTATAATTGAATTCTTTCGCTTGTATCTTTTCAGCAGTTTAGATCGCGAAATATAGAAATACACAAGAGAGTTCCAAGCCTCGAACTTGTTAATAAAAGTTCATTTTTATTGCGAGGATAATATGAACAAAGGAGAGGAGAGAGTGAGGGGAAAGGGGAGAAAGAAAGAGCACGGAGAAGTCTGGGAGAGTCTTCTTAAAAGGGTGTTATGTAATTGCTTTGTTAAGAGTCATAAGGTTCTCGAATATTGGCTCGGTAAAGCCATCAAAGAGAGAGAGAGAGAGAGAGAGAAAGAAAGACGAGAGAGAGAGACGGAGAGAGAGAGAGCAGAGCAAGAGAGTAGAGAGAGGTTACAATAAACTTAATGTTGAAAATTATTGGGAAAAATACGCTTGTATTAAAAGCAAAATTCTTTTGGTTATTGATTTGCACCACAATATAAATCACAATATAAATTTTCACAACAAATAACAAATTGCAAAAATATAAATTGTCAAGGTAAATTTTAAATATAAATTCTAAATAAAATTTAACATTTAGGACAGTGGCCAAAACCACATACAATGACACTATGGGCAAACTTCATTCTTGGGAAAATGAAAATTTAACCAAAAGATGCCAAAGGCAACAATATAAATG
>JABUQX010003374.1:0-12500 GCA_015478945.1 Trachelipus rathkii | reverse complement strand
TATCTGAAATCATCATTCTTGGTGATTACAACTTTCACTAAAACCAGTGGATTTTCTCTAGCTTGTCTACCGCTTTTCAATCAAGAATGACCTCGAGTAGTTCGTGCAGGTTCCTACCCTTATCCTTGATTGCCTTGGAGATGACCCCAACATTATAGAGTCCAGACCTTTCCTAACTTCTTATCCTTCTCTTAATTCTGTTAAAATCTTTCCTCCTCTGGGTTCCTCTGATCACCTTCTTATTTCTGTATCTTCTTTTATCTCTTCAAGTCTTCCGCAGGAAAAACCTCCGCCAACGAAGAGGAAACGATTTTGGTAATTCGGTCGGACTTCGGGTCTTACTTTTTTGATTTCCTATGTAATGATCAGAGCTTCCGTGGGAGGAGATCCTCCGGAGTGTGCTGAACACATTATTGAGATAATTCTCTGGCATTGAGGCGCATATTCCATACTTTTCCCCTTCAAATAAACCTAACAAACTTTGGTTTAACTCTGCTTGTTCTCGTGCTATTCGCCACAGTGACGCTGCCTTCTTCAAATTCCAGAAATTTATATTTCATCACTTAAAGGTGCTAAATATTTTCCCCGTGACACTGAAAATCCCTTTCTCAGTAAAAATTGCAATAATCTTACTAGTTCCTTTTCTCATGTCCTTTCTGGGATTTTATAAAAAAAATGTTAACTCTAGCTTTGCTTCCTCTTCCTCCTCTAGTATCTACCTTCTGCACAACCGCCATTTTCAACTCTGAAGATGAACCCTATAACTAAATTCTTCCCTCAAATCTTTGCTTTTAATTCCACATTAGACAATTACGGAGCTATTCTTCCTTCACAACCTCCCTCCAACTCATTTCCGCCTAAATTGTAACTTCTTCTAAAGATGTTATTTATTCTCTCTCTCTCTCTCTCTCTCTTCTCTCACTCTCTCTCTCCTCCTTCTCTCTCTTCTCGCTCTCTCTCTCCTCTGTTCTCTCTCATCTTCTCCTTCCTCTTCTCTTCCTCCCTCCTACTTTCTCTCTCCTCTCTCTCTCTTTTTCTCTCCTCTCTCTCTCTCTCTCTCTCTCTCTCTCTCTCTCTCTCTCTCTCTCTCTCTCTCTCTCTCTCTACTCTCTCATTCTTTCTTCTCTGAGCTTCTTCTCTCTCTTCTCCTCTCCTTCTCTCCTCTCCTCTTCTCTCTCTCTAGCTAACACTAATAACTTAGAGCTTCTAGAAGTTGACCTCTACCTCTTGGTAATTCTACTGCTTAGTGCTTTTTCTCTGTCATTTTCATTTCCGACCCTTCCTTTCTTTTGCGCTGGAAACGCTGCACTATCTTCATTGCCTCTGCCGAAAAAAAAAAGAGGACCTCGTCTCCGATTCCACCTCACTAGACTGGTCCTCGCACCTAACTTCCTTGGGGGTTTTTTTATCGCTGACAACACTTTAAGTTATTTAATCCTTTCCTTTAAACGGGAAATCGGGATATCTCTCAATTATGTTTTATCTATCTTTTTGATTCAAAAAAATATTTTAACACCTCCAACTTCCCTATAGTGATCTCTTCTCACTTTTCTTTTAATCTTGTGTCCCTTCTCTTCACATTTCGGGTGGAAGTCTTTCGCTGTGCGCTGGGGGGGGACATAGCGCTAACCTTCTAGTAAAGAAGAGTCCTGCAAATCCTGATTCTAAAACTCCATCGGTAAATGTATCCTTTCTCTGTACCAATCTCTTAGAATATACTTATCCGTCGATCTAATAAGCCACTTTGCGCTCTAAATGAATAAATAATATGGTGACCTCAAGTTCTGCTTCTAGTCCCCAATACTCCTATCTAATTTTTCGAATGGGAATGACTCTTTCTATACGTTTCGTCATGTAATTCACTCCTATGCGCGACGACTCCAACCTTTCATCAAAACTTCATTACTAGTGGGACGTCCCGCAACAAACCCATGTTGCACGCTTGGGGAGGGGGCACTCGGGGGGGGATGCAACTCAACCCTCATATCTTTCTCTCGAGTCTCTTACTGGGTACTGAGAAAAAAAACTGGTTTCATTGCTCAGAAACCTCAAGTTCTTCGATCTTTCTATCTTCGGAAGAAATAAACTCTTCCGACAACTATATATTTGGGAAAGACACAACTCAAACCTGGGGCTCTGTCCTTAATATAATTGGGTGTTCTTTTCTCCTGACCTATTTCAAGACACGCTGTTACTTTTCTAAAACAGCTCGAACATTAAGGTTCTGAGCGCCTTCACATCTTTCACTTCACAACAATACTAAATGGGCTTATCCTTAATAAGGGGGTTGAACTTGCCACCTCTATGAGTATTCTGAAACAATTTTCGATGGTTCCTCTCCCACAGCCTCACCTTGGAAAGATGGATCTACAACCTTTTCGCTATTACGATTCCTCGCTCCACACTAACCCTCTTAGCATCTACCCCTTATTTGGTGTGGGCCCAACTCTCTTTATTCTGATATCTATCACACAACAGACATGGCCTTCTGAAGCTTTTTCAAATCGTTACCTCCTCGTAATGGAGAAGGGGGTTCGGCGATTTCCCCCCTTTCTAACAACAGGCCTGCATCCTCTCTTATCCTACGCTCAGATCTCAAGACGCAAACGGTAGCCAATCTTTATATATTACAAACTGACTAAAGTGTCGGAACAATTCTTCCCCCAATCACCTTATGGGACTTACATCACTTTCAGTCCCGTATTAATTTATTTGGGATCTCCCTGTTCGTGAACCCCCCCCAACCTGGGGGTGGAATAGCGTGACCCCTGCCTCTTTCACACCATAGAAAGACAGTTATAGATATAATATATAATATAATAATATATATAAATATATAATATCTATAATATATATATATATATATATATATATATATAATATATATATATTATAATATATATATTATATCTAGTAATATATATTTATATATATATATATATATATATATATATATATTGTTGTAAACTTCCCATTGCGACATGTAAATAAGATTGCGAGCTTTTAATGCGAAATCTACTGGGGGGGTTTTTTTAAAATAATACACATGGTTTGGAGTATTCGGTTGGCAAATTTTTCAAACTAGTCCTTTCCCAGATATCAATGATCCTTTCGTAATTCCAGAAACTGAAAAATAAGGAATGCCTAAATACGGTAAGGGGCCGTTTTCGTTTTTTTTTTTTGTTGCATTTTGTTAATTAAATAGGGAAAATACTTTAGTTTTTGTTCGTTTTGTCAAACCTCAGCGCAAAATCGTAAAAAAATGCTTTCCAAACATAAGGAATTTCTTATCGTAAGTTCTATTTTTTTGCAGAATTTTCATTGAATTAATCACAGAATTAGGGGAAATTCTTAACGTTTGGTGGAGCATTTTTTTTTAACGATTTTGGCGCCTAAGTGGAGCAAGAAACGAACGCAACTCAAATTATTTCTTCTACCGTTTCGTAAGCACAATTTGCAAAAAACGGGGGTAAAACAGCTTAATAAAGGACTGTAACTTGGAATGAAAGAGTATAATCAATAAATATATAGATAATAGTAGGTACATGCTGGTAAAGTTACATAGATCAGAGAGTAGTAAATAAATAAGAATAATTATAAACAAATTTAATAGGTATGTTTTGTCTCATTCAAGAGGTATTGCTTAAAAATTGTAATTTACAATGTGAGAACATCTTATCGATTTATATTAACCAAGATAGGATGGAAATAGTCTGAGAAAGAGTAGGTAAAGTTTTTTTATTACATTTATACAATTTGTATTTATTTCTAATATTTATGGTCAAATATTTGAAAAAGGGACGGCAAATTTGGATTGCACGCTAAGACAGAAATTGCCATTCTTATTTTGCCGTTTTGTTGATGAAGAGAGTAAACGTTTCGTGCGTAACTTATAAATCTGGGGGAGTAAGCAACGGGGACACATTATAGAATAAAAGATTTCTGTATGGGGATGTCAGCAGGAATCTTCTAAAAAATAGAATCAGACTGTATCATAACTTGGGGAGTTAGAAGAGAACGAGAAATTGTCTGCTTTGTAAAAATTCAATAAATCTTAAAAAAAATTGAGTAAACGCCGCCATAAAAATCCAAAAATGTCAGTTCTTCTTATAACTGTCACAGGATTGCTGTTATTAACACGGTGTCTTTTATCCTCGCTTGAAATATGCATCTTATTCATAGGGTGGATCCAATTATACCAGAGTTCGTCTCTTTTCTCGTGGATAAATGATACGGGTACTGTCTATCGTTTAAATAAAAAACTGGAACGGAATTCAAATCCTACAGGAGGCAAAATTTAATATATCGAGCCAATGACAAGACTACTATGAAATAAAAAATATGCCTTAAAGTACAACAAAAGGAGTAATTTGACATATGCTTCTCACCTCTCCAAGTAATTTATAGGAAATTGGATACTAATAGCACTAAATTATGATCTATAATTATCAGATTAAATCAAGTGTCATGTAAATGCAGAATAAATGCAATCTTTCATTTCGGTGGGGGATAGTTGTAAAGGCATCAATCATTCCTAGATACATTATCTAAACTGCTACGAACTCATGTTTTATTTTTTATTTAATGGCCAATATTTCACTATTATTTAACAGCCATATATAGGTAATATCGAGGATTAACGAATCTACTATATGAGGCATAGTAATTGAGTGCGACCTACAAAAGGAGGTGTTGAGTGATATCTAATAAATAAGATGCTGCACCAGATTGAGTAATGGGACAATCCTGAGAGGAGCAGGAGGAAACGAGTGCTCAGAAAGATGGAGGCGTGAGACCGAGAAAAAGACCAGAGGCAAACCCTAGTAAGAGATGGGAAAGTTTTGAGCTCCGGTGGAGGGACTCATTTAATAAGACAGACGTGGAATGACGGCGTCGGTGAGGAGCTTGACGCAAGGGAGTCCTGGAGGATAGAGAAGATGGAGAAGGATCGGGGTCCTTTTGACCTTTCTTCTGACAGGGTTTGACCAAGCTTCTTGGCGATCGGCTGTAATGTTGTTAAATAATTTATTTAATTAGCATATAACCAAGTCACAATAAAGAAAAATTGAATTTAAGGGGGACTAAATAAAAAAAAAAATTAAATAAGCCAATAAATAGTAATATAGCTGATTTAATCTAAAGCCAAAAGCAGACATAATTTCACCATCTTGCATCCTCAGTATCAAAATTATTTTATTTTTCTTTTTTCTTTTCTTTTTTTTTTTCCCTTTTTTTTTGTTTTTTTTTTTCTATCAGGTAACAAACCATTCACCTTGAGCAGATGCGTTTTCGAGTAGTGCGGAAGAATGAATAATATAAGAGATAGAAAGAATACCAGTCCAAAGACTCAAGCCCAACTAAATTTTCTCCCGGTGTCAGCTTTAAATAGAGTAAGATAAAAATAATCATGCAGAAAAAACAGATATTTCCACACACAGCATGTGGCCGAAAGAAGAGGCACCACAACAGAACATCTGGGGGTTTCAATATTTACTACAATAATTCTGTGCAAGTAGTAACCCCTAGTTCTACCGGAAGGTAACGCAGTGGTGGGCGATTGATAGATATTCAAGATCCCTTGCGCAAATGCCCAATTCGGTATGTAGACTGTAGAAAAGAGAGAATTCACCAGTGTGACGTTGCAAAGACAGAAAATGTCAAGGACTTTGAAATAAAGTAGACAGTTTATTTTATTGTTGTCTCTCCCCATGGCGACTCAACTCTATCAAATGGGAGGGTGGAAAACCAGCTGAGGGCCCACCCATATTGTAAGAACTATCAATCGAATACAAGGCGCTATGAAAAAACTTGTATATTAATACTGAGAACTATTCGATATAAAATAATTTCTTGCCAAACCTGAATGTCAGAACCCCATTTCTTAAGGCAACACCAACAAACTCGCTATGTGTTTTTGATGGGTTTCCAAGACAATCTTATTGTTTATGTTTTAGAAACAAGGATTTAGTTTGTGTGTTGGACGCAGGGAAAGAGGGACGATATAAGACTGTCGAAAAAGGATTGAGGAAAGTTTCTTAAGAAGATAGCTTTTAGTGAGGGAGCTAAGATTGAAGATCTTAAAATTGTAAAAAATTGATCATCACTGGTGAGAGTCGAAATCCCAACCTGAAAAATTCTTTCCAATCGAGCAAAAATAAGAATCGGAAATTGAAGTCGAGGAAAAAACCCCAAGAATGCAAATAAACGGAGCATAAATCGGAAAGAGGTGAAGAAAATGGTAGTTGATTTCATCTATAGGAATAAAACGGAGTTTAGAAAAATGCGCTGAGAAGATCGTTGATCGAATAGAATAATAAAGTTGAAGATAAAAAGAGCCTAAAGAATACCACAATTAACACGAATGCGGAAGAGGTCATTCCATCGACAGATGTCGATATAGAACGATCTGAGGGAAAACTAGACATAAGTAAGCAAAGATAAGGATGAAACACATTGGAAGGAAGCTAAGAGAGCAGCGTAGCGTACATACCAGCTCGAAAGATTTAGATATGCCAAGTCCCATCACACAAATCTCCACATAATCCGTTAGGGCAGATCATAAATCAGTGATAGGAAAGTATGTCACCAGTTACCCTCGAGAGTCGAAACCCAAACTGGTGATCTGAAAGAAGAGAAGGAGATTCCAGATAATCCAGAAAACGAGAGTTGAGGAGAGTTTCAAAGATTTTAGAAAAAATACAAGTGGAAGGTATTCTTTTCGGGATCGGCTGGAAATATGCGCTAGGAAAGCACTAGTATTAAGGAACAGACAGTAGAGTTGATAAAGAGCACGCGCTAGCTCAGACGCACACTCTCAAAAAACTGGAAGGGATGTCATCTGGGTCACTAGATTTTATGACGTTCAAGTTCATAGATCTCAGTATCTCATTCGCCTGATCATATATAATCACTGGCAGAGACATGGGACACCTGAGAGGAGAAAGGAGAAGGAGTAGGAGGATGGATGCCAGAATCGTCCATGGGGAATTAGATGAAAATAGACTAATCTCTTTGAGAGATTAGCATTTTTAAAAGGAGTGTTAGCAACAATTCTGTCAGGAATAAAAAGAAGAAAGGCAGATTGACAGAAGTTATTTGAGATGTTTTTGGCAACAGGCCAGAAATTTTTATCAGTGGAAGAACCAAGGAGGTCTGTGCACCTCCTTTTAGTGAAAACTCGTTTAACTCGTCTAATAATATCCCTGATTATAATATCTACCCGATTGCGAGCTGAATGAAAATTTGAAAGTGTGATAGGAGAACGATTGTTTTTCGTTTCCATATAAGCGTTGTAACTTTCCTGAAGGGAACGAGAACAAGTATCACCGAACTATGAATTTTGAGAAAAAAAAGATTTATTTGAAAATAGAATGAACTTGCTTAAATAATCGGTGATTACGGCCTCCACCTTTTCGGTAGAGACCGAAGCATCCTCAGTGTCAAAGCAGGATTTATTAAAAAAAAAATTTGAAAAGAAGCTACGTAATGCCACTCACGGCCTCTAATTATTTTTATTAAAGTGCCCGAAAGTGGGTTTGGGGCATGTTGGAGATGCTGGAGAGAAAGTATTATAATTAAGAGCTACAAGATTGGAAATGGAAAATCTGTCCCATTAGGGATCGGTAGCAGAAGCACAATATTATGGTAGTAGTAGTAGTAGTCAGTAGTAGTAGTAGTAGTAGTAGTAGTAGTAGTAGTAGTAGTAGTAGTAGTAGGAGACATATTTTAAGCCAAGTAACACAGAAATTAAAAGATTCAAGGTTTACGAGACGTGTCACAGACTCACAGTAGTATTGATGCACAGTATAGTATAGGCACGGACCCCACCATTCATACGGAAATTGAGAATTAAGTTACAGTTAGAGATGTTTACGTTTCTGGAGAAGGAATCCCTGGAAACTGGGTATCAAACAGAAGTAAAATATTAGGACCAGAGATAGAGATGTGGTGTTCCTCATATTCTAAATTAGCAGATAAGTCCCGAACGTTAGGAATGATAATAGAAACCCTCGTCTGCGCCCACTCCCTCCCCCACGACTACAACTCCGAGAACCCGCCATTCACGGTATCACGGCACTCTCAGACACAACTTTACACACAAGTTATACGTATAATCCTAATGGAATTTGTATATTTACATTATCATAACTTTACCTTAGAATTATTTATAAAAATTAAAGTTAGTAAAATTACCTTAATCTCTTCTTCCTTTTTATCTGGATTGGCAATTTTTTTGCACGACAATTGTTTCCCAACATCAAGTAAAAATATTGTGTACAAAGTCATACACGTAGTCGATATACAAAATATTTTAATAGGTTTTCTTATCCCAAAAAACATCCTTAAATTAAATAAGTGCTTGATTAAAGCAATTAACTGAAAAGGAAAGTTAATAATAAAACTAATAATAATAATAATAATAAATAATAATAAATAAAATAAAATAAAATAATATAAGAATATTCTCTAATAATATAATAAGTAATATAATAATCTAATAATAATAATACACTAATAATAAAAAATTAATGATAATAGATGAATAAATATAATAAATAAATTATAATAATATATAAAATAATAATAATAATTAACAATAATATAATAAAAATAAATAAAATAATGAATATAATTATTAATAACATACATATAAATTAATAATATCAAATATAATAATAAATAATATATAATAAAATCAAATATGCGGATGATTTGGCTTCTTTGTGGCGAATTCCTGAAGAAGAGTTTGAGAAGATGGTAGAGAGATTTGGAAATAGTTGTAAAAGGAAGGGGTCTTGAAAGTAAAACCGTGATAAAGTAAACCGTTAATGGGACATCTGTAGAATGGAGATCAACCCATACACACCTGATGAAGTTAGTTAAGACCTGGTGAGCAGTCTGGATACAATCTGAGTTAAAAATTATTCACTAGCGCTATTACTGTTGTGAGAACGAGAGCAAATAGACTCAACAGAATAGTAAGACCGCGACATTGTGTGGAAGTAGGAAAGCGTGTCGTTCATTAAATCTTTTTGGTGAATGTAAATGGACTGAGTCTTGAGTGCGTGGTTTTGCATGACGGTATTTTGTTACCTGTGTTATGTAAAAAATGTATTTGAAGATATGGTTTGGAAAAAGAAGTATAGATCTAAAGTTTCAATGTGTGGACAATCTTAGGGTATGCTAGGTGTGACAAGAATTGATCAAAATAGGAAATGAAGTAATTAGAGAGTTGTGTGTTGCAGAAAGGGGTAAACGAGAGAATGTAAATGAAAGTATGTTGAGATGGTTGGTCATGTGTGAAGAGGATGAATGATAGTCGGTTGGGTTAGACGCGACAATTTTATACGTTGTGAGTTGTGTTGGAAACGCGACGCTGCGAGAACTCGACGAAAAAACACTGGTGAGATATATAAAATAAAATGAATGTTTGCTAGTGAGGCATGAAAGTTGATTTCGGGCAGAGCTAGAAGAAAGGGTGCATGATAGGTAGGAGAAATGGACAGGGTGTGTAAAGGGGTATGTGTGCACTCTAGGAGACCATGGGACATAACCTACCACAATTTCATGATGAAGGCCGGTTGCACGCCAACAGTGAAGCTCTAGGTGAATTTTCCCTGATTACGACGAGTTCTACTAATTTAATGGTAAGAGTGTGAAAGGGCGCGGGGATTTCCTTTCGACTTTTAAACATAAATCGTCCTAAAGCTGCTTTTCTTTTTCAAAACTTGTCACGCACCCCATTACGTTCCAGCATCTTTGGGAAAAAAAAAGTAACATATATAAAATATATAATAAATATATATATCTATAATAAGATATAATATAATATTATAGTATATTATTATTATATATAAATTATATATATATATATGTATATAATATATATATATATATATTATATATAGAAATCATAAATATATCAATTTTGAAGCATAGTATATTATATAATTATATAATAATATATATATAATAATAAATATATATATATATATATATTATATATATATATATATAATATAGTATTATATATATTACTATATATAATATATATATATCTACGTATATATATATATAATAGTTATGTATATATATATATATATATATATTAAAATATAATATAGTATATATATCTATATATATATATATATTAATATATATATATATACTACATCTATATATATCATATAGTATATATTATATATGATATAATGTTATCTAAGTTTTAAAATCATTGTTTATTTATATAACTATTTAAAAAAAAAAATAGTTATATATTTATCAATATATTAATAGTATAAGTATATATAATATATAACATAATCTATATATATAAATATATATATATTATATATAATATATATATATATAAGAATATTCTATCATGTAACATATATAAAAACTTTTCTACAATATCGGTTTGTAATATAATAAGTAGTAATAATAACATATATATTATAGTATATATAGGTATATATATACTATATTATATGATATATATATATATAATTGATTATTAATATATAATATATATAAAAAAAAGTAAATATATTAATAATATTCGAGTATTTATTTCATTTTACAAACAGATCAAGTGACTTAAAATTCAAATTTTTTTTTCTTTCTTATTAGAGATTATATATAAATACTATAATAACAATAACTTATTCTAAAATATAACAACTAAATTTATTCCAAGTAATAAAAATAATAATGAAAATAATAATAAATAATAAAATCTAAATATCAAAAATAAATAATTAATATGATCATTAATAACAAAATAAATAAATATAAATTTATTAAATAATAATAAAATATAATAAAAAACATAATATAATAATAATTAAAATAATACTAATATAAAAAATAGATAAATAAATAAAACGTAATAAATAAGCCCTATTTTTCGGGAACGTTATTTTATCATTGTTAAGCAAAGATAAAACAGTTCTAAACCCTTGTCTCTTTTATAAACAAATACTTTAATTGATAATATACATATAATAATATATACTATAATTAATCATATGATTATAATATATATATATATATATCATATAATTATATATAATACTATAATATATATATATATATATACTATTAATATAAATAAAATATATAATAGCTATATATATAGATATAATATAAGATTATTATAATTATAATAAAATATATATATATATATAATATTAATATATAATTAATATTATAAAATATATAATGTAATATAATAATAATATAATATTATATATATAATAATAATATTATAATAATATATATTATATATAAATATATATAATATATATATAATAAATATACGGTATTTAAATATAAAATATAATAATATATAAATAATATATATATATAATATATATATATATTATAATAATATATAAATTTAATAATATATACTGTATGCGATTCGCAGACTATCAACATATATGCACCATGCTAATCTGAGGGAGGAAGACAAACATTGCAATGGGGAAAAATGTCAATGAACAAATGATTTTTATTATGAATATGCATACAATCTACAATACTTAATATATATTATTATTATATTATTTATTTATAATATATTATTCATTTATTATATTATATTTATTATTATATATGTATATATTATTATTAATAAGTTAGACTTTATATGAATATCACGCTTATCACAGGTTGAGAAGCTGCACGCTCTGTATTGCCGCACACCCTAATATCCCTCATACAGTCACGTATAGTTCCACGGGTCCCCCTCCCATCTGCAAATATGTCTTCCGCCATATCACCGATCTTCGCCGTAACTTCTCAATTGGGATGGTTTCCCCCAACTTGAACCCCGATTCGCCGTCTAATCATTTCTCGTACTAGTCCCTAGCACCTTCTAAAAAGATTATTCCCATATTGATTCTGAATCTTTCTCTTTTAGTAATGAACGTTATTTCCTTTTATCTCTTTCAAGATGTGAATAGTTTCTCTACATTTTTACATATTATCTAGATATTATCCTTAATCATTTTGTTGTTAACTATTAATGTGCTATAAATTGTAAGAATATAATCTATTTATTATTAATTTAAACTATGGGGAAAATCACCACCTCACCTGTCAAATCTTCCGGACATGATCAAAATATGTATATGCAGAATCCGCCACCCTATCATGTGATTTACACCGCATCTACAAGTCGTGACCTCTCTTCTCTGTGACCAGTGGTCCTTCCTTGCAACATTGACCTCAAAACAAGAAAATAGATAATTATATTATTATTATATTAGTATATTATATAATTTATATATATTATTATTATTATATTATTATTATTATATTATTATATATATATAATTATATTATAATAAATTATATTAAGTTATTTATATTATTAATGTTTTTAGTTGTAGTAGTAGTAGTCAGTAGTATGTATAGAAGAGGCTAGTAGTAGAGTAGTACTAGTAAACAAAGCAATTGTTAAGTTTTGTTTTTATTGCACAAGCGCAACCGCG
>JABUQX010003373.1:57500-66473 GCA_015478945.1 Trachelipus rathkii | reverse complement strand
CAAGTACTTCGTTCGGATCGTTTGGGTGTTTAACCGTTTCGCATTATCGTGAAGCAGCACCCAGACATGCTCAAATTTCGAGCTCCACAATTCTTTGTTTTTTTTTTTTTTTTTAAATCCAGCAATTGCATTTCAAAGCTCCCAATGTCAATATTAAAAGGAGAAAATTACAGTAGCATTAAGAGTTTTTTTTAACAAAGGCTAACGTCGCTTTGTTGTTTCTGAATTCCTGAAACCTGTCGAGAAAAGCTTCCCTTATATTTAAAAGTGCTGTTTTGAAATAGCAAATGTCAATATCAGAATTATTTTCTTGGCGATGTTTTAACAGGCTTGGAAAGTGAATCAAAGTTTCTCTTTCAAAATCTTGAGCAAAAAGAAATAATTTGTTTTCGAATGAAATAACTTTTTCTAACATCGAAAAAATTTTCCTTTCCCCTGTAGTTTATGATTAAGCTGATTTAGATTTGACTTAACGTCTACCATGAAATAAAATTTTTGGATCCACTAATCGTTCGTTAGTTCTGGATAGTGAACACCCTTCTTAAGAAATGCTTTAATTTCTGTTAATAAGGAAGCGAAACATTTCAAAATGTTTCTCCTGATGTAACACTTATTGTGGCAGAAGATCTGCTTACTCACTCTCTATTTCAACTAAAAATTATTTAAATTACGATGACTAAGAGCTTTAGCTACAACTGAGTTGATAATCTTAATCACCATTTCCATTACTTTGTAAATTTCTTCTGGAAATGTCTGCGCACAAAGCGCTTCTTGATGAATGATGCAATGGTAAGCAAGTATCTCTTGATCAATTTTTTCTTTCAAAATAGCAACAAACCCGTTTCTTACGCCGGTCATACTTTTCGCTCCGTCTGTTGAAATTGAGACAATTTTATCGAGTGGAATATGATGTTTTTCAATGCACTCAATTACAGAATTTGCTATATCTCTTCCACGTGTTTGACCTTTGAGTGGCAATGACCCTTAAAGTTCTTCTTTATGACCTGTAGATGAAATAAATCGTACAAAAAGTTAAACTAGCTCTGCATCATTTATGTCACAAGACTCGTCAACTGCTATTGATAAAGCTAAAACCAATTTAAGATCTTCGACTTGCTGGTTGGTTATAAATGTGTCCAGATTTTGATACACACATATGAAATGAAGTGCGTTGAATGCGAAAATGCTAGTTTCAAAACAATGAAATAAAGTGGGGTAGCGTTAATCAATAAATATTGAATAACTCAAAAACTAAGTTATTAAATGAAATTTCCTTTGCAGGGGAGCTAAAGGATGATGAAGCGAACAACTGGTGCAAGTTTCAGGCAATTTGAATCAAAAAAAAAGTAAAATTGTAGCAAAATGAATTTTTATAAGCCTAAATAAGTGGCCAAAATACCCTTTCAAGTCTTTCTGGATCAAAATATTACAACAAACCTGTTATACAAAAGAAATAGAGTTCCTGAAATCACATAATAAAAATGATAATATCCCTTTATTAGTCAATAATCTTTATTTGTTCATAGATGCTGATGGTATTCTAAGATCTAAAGGTAGAATTTTTAAGTATACATATTTTCATTACAATATTCATAATCCCATCCTCCTATCAAGATTTAATCATTTCACATCTCTATTGATTAAAAATTGTCACATAAAAGTTCAACATCTTGGTGTAGATTCTACAATTAATTTAATCAGAAACTAAGGTTTTTGGATACCTAAAGGTAGACATGTTGTCAAAAGGTGATCAAAGATTGCATGATCAGCTCTAAAATCAATGTTCATGAATTCACATATCCAAAATATACGGAGCTGTCCAAACATCATGTGCGCCTTGTCATCCCATTTAAATTTGTTGGCATAGATTTTACAGGGGATGTGCTTGTTAAAAATGAAAGTACCAATATGAATGAAAAAATGTTCATTCTGGTATTTGCTTGCCTCAACATCAGAGCAATTCATTTAGAATTGATACCAGACATGGGCACTCAAAACTTCCTATTGGGTTTCAACGCTTTTGTAATTTGTATTCCAGTCCTGAATATATCTATCTTGACAATGCTTGCACTTTTGAGAAAGGTAGCACTATTTTGTTTAAAGCACTTGAGCCTGATGAGTTTCAAAAGGAACTCACCAATGACAACATTATGCATGCAAAAATACCCCTGTATTCAGCTTGGTGGGATGCCTTTTGAGAAAGACAAATAAGAACCATTAAAAAATGCATGTATAAGTCAGCAGGTAGGGGAAAACTCAAATATTTTGAGCTTTTGACCACCTTTTCTTTTATCAAAAATGCAGTCAATTCTAGATCATAGACTTATAGATCCGAGTCTTGTGACATAAAAATTATGATACCCAATTCTTTTCTAAGGTTGAATTGCAATTCCTCTTTGGTATTAAGGGATGAGTAATCTGACATATGGTTGGAAACTGAACAGAAAACACTAGAAAAGACTCTTAATGTCCAAGAGCAAATTTATGATCAATTCAAGATGTTATGGAATAATGAATATTTACTCTATTTAAGAGAAACAAGTAATAAATTATGGGAGTCCTCATGGGAGAACAAAATTAAGGTTAATGACATCATCATACTGATTAAATCTATTAATAGGTCTCGTCCCTTTTGGTTGACAGGCAGAGTAATTGATTTGATCATAATAGATCATGAAAGCAACATAAGGTCTGTCAAAGTGAAACAAAGCAAAAGGCAGGCAGTTTATCATTTTTTGATAAACCTATTTCCATTAGAGTTGTCTCTGAGTCACCCGAAAAGGACTCCTTTGGATTTACCAAAGGATGACATAGTAAACGATTTTACTGACAAGTCGGAATTGGTTGATGGTAAATCTAAAAGGAAAGCTGCCATGAAGTGTGATCTTTTGATCAAAAGTAAATTAGATGATTTGTAGTTAATGTTCCTTTCTGGATTGCAATTTTAGTTAAAATTGCAATCTTCTTGGGGAATATGTTATAATAAGTGATTAGGATTAAGAATTTCATATATAATAAAATATTAAAATTACTATGTTAAATGAATTATTAAAACATGTGTTTAAAAAATACCGTATTTACAAAATTATGTTAAATACAGTCAAAATTAGTTAAGTTAAAAATGATCACCAGGTATCGCTGAGAGCTCAGGCGATATCAAGTCATTCTAGAACATTCGATGCGTTCAATTTTTTTTCGTTCAATTTTTTCAAGCAAAAAGTTCTATTAAGAGTTCTGTTATATACTGATCTGTTCTGATGTGTTGTGTTCTTAAGTTTAACATTATAGAGGAGGTATACCCGAATGTGTTGAATTTAGTCTTGCACCATTTATATTTTTGCTAAAATTAAGCTAAGTAATTACGATTATGATATTAATATTGAGAACTCTAAAGAGTCTAAAGGTCCAAAGAGTATATTTTTGGAAGAAAGTTTGCTCTTCTTCCGTCTAATACCATCTGTTTGTGGAAAAGAGTAGTAAGTGGGAAGAAATTGTAATAATTTTGTGGTCCAAAATAATAAGTGTAGTCCTATAATCTATAAGGTGAGTAGCAACTTTATTATTCATTTTATACTAAAAAAAATATTTGAATGGGAAATAAATTTCGATTACAAATTACTTTCTATTAATATATATATATATATATATATATATATATATATATATATATATATATATATATATATATATATATATATATATATATATATATATATATATATATATATATATATATATATATATATATATATATATATATATATATATATATTTAGATGTTAAATATTGCATAATAATCGCAATTATATAAGATGTTAAAGAAAGAACATATAATGGGAAGGTAAAGAATTAACTGCCTTCTCTGGGATTGAACCACCGCTTGTTGCGAATGAGGACAATATACCCGATGCTTTACGACTGAGCTATCCTCCAACCCAAAAATTTGATGGGATCTCGGTTGCTTTAAAACTGTTCTTGAACCCAACTTTTTGGGTTGGAGGATAGCTCAGTCATCAAGCATCAGCTGTGTCCTCATTCCTGGCTCTTTCAATGATTCAATCCCAAAAAAAGGCTGGCAAATTCTTTACCTTCCATCTCTATGTTCTTGCCTTAACATCTTTACGATATTAACATCTACAATATAAAGAACGAGGGATAGGACAGGCTGGACACCTGGTGATGTCGCCTTGACGGGAGCTCGGTTGCTTTAAAACTGTTCTTGAACCCAACTTTTTTGGGTTGGAGGATAGCTCAGTCGTAAAGCACCGGGTATATTGTCCTCATTCGCAACAAGCGGTGGTTCAATCCCAGAGAAGGCAGTTAATTCTTTACCTTCCCATTATATGTTCTTTCTTTAACATCTCATATAATTGCGATTATTATGCAATATTTAACATCTACAATATAAAGAACGAGGGATAGGACAGGCTCTAAAACTGGACTCGGGGTATATATATATATATATATATATATATATATATATATATATATATATATATATATATATATATATATATATATATATATATATATATATATATATATATATATATATATATATATATACTTATTTAATATATATATATATATATATAATAACTGGAAGTCAAAAGAATTATAAAAAAAGAGAAAATGAAGAAAAGGAGGCAAGCAATAAAGTTAGTTGATAGACGTAATAGAGATACTCACACTAATGACCGAAAAAGTTATCTCAATGAAGTTCCCTGAAAGATGGCAGGAGGAACGGACGTACAGACAAAGAATAAAAGGGGAAGAGGAAGACTTGAAAGGCGGCAGGAGGAACGGACATACACACAAAGAATAAAATGAGAAGAGTAAGACTTGAAAGATGGCAGGAGGAACGGACATACATACAAAGAATAAAATGGGAAGAGGAAGACTTGAAAGATGGCAGGAGGAACGGACATACAGACAAAAAATAAAAGGCGTGAGGAAGACTTGAAAGATGGCAGGAGGAATGGACATGCAGACAAAGAATAAAATGGGAAGATGAAGGCTTGAAAGATAGCAGGAGGAACGGACATACAGACAAAGAATAAAATGAGAAGAGGAAGACTTGAAAGAAGGCAGGAGGAATGGACAAGCAGACAAAGAACAAAAGGGGAAGAGGAAGAGGAAGGCAAGCAGAAAGACAGGAAAAAGAGTGAAAAGAGACGAAAAAGAATAGAAAGATTGGAAGGTTAATCGAAAGATAGTGAGGAGGCGTGGTTCTCTACCAACCTAGCTATTAATTATTATTATTATTATCTTTCATCTGGAGAGAGAGAGAGAGAGAGAGAGAGAGAGAGAGAGAGAGAGAGAGAGAGAGGAGAGAGAGAGAGAGAGAGAGAGAGAGAGAGAGAGAGAGAGAGAGAGAGAGAGAGAGAGAGAGAGAGAGAGAGAGAGAGAGAGAGAGAGGAATTTGCACTTCGAAGTAACTTGGTGATGACAGAGAAAACTTATTTCAAATTAGTTGCTTATTGTATAACAAGGCCGATATATTGATTGTTTTGATGTGCGGAATGTGCACTTTTCCTTATGTGTTTGTGTGACCATGCGTGTGGGCGTGTGCGCGCGCGCGCGCGCGCGCGCGCGCGTGTGTGTGTGTGTGTGTGTGTGTGTGTGTGTGTGTGTGTGTGTGTGTGTGTGTGTGTGTGTGTGTGTGTGTGTGTATCGCCGGTTTACAGAATTTAAAGAAACTCGATTTATGATGGTTGCTAAAGAAGTTCTGCATAGAAATCAATTTTGTATATGTGCATATGGATATAAATATATATATGCGCATATATGCTCATATATATATATATATATATATATATATATATATATATATATATATATATATATATATATATATATATATATATATATATATATATATATATATATATATATATATATATATATACTATATAACAATATATATATATATATATATATATATATATATATATATATACAGTAGCACCTCGCAATAACGGCTACTCGCTTAACGGCGTTTCGCAATAACGGCGCTCTTAACTACTCAGTGTTGTGCGGAAGGAAACGAACGAACAGACGCTATCGTCAAACTGCTTTGCAGCGTTCTGCATCTATCTCGCAATTTTCCAAACTTTATACTGTATAATAAATTTATTAAGTTAAACTTTGAAAGATTGTCAAAAGTTAATACTGTCATAACAAATGCCATTGCATGTTATAAGCAAGTTCTACTCGAGAAGAAGAGGCACTCTATGAGACAGGCTTCTTTGTTGTCATTCTTCAATAGAGCACCATCGCAACCTTCCACTGAAACGTCTGGCCTGCCATCAACTTCAGATTCTACACCAACTACATCACTATCACCGTCTGCAAAGCGAAGGCGGTTGTTTGTAGATTCAGATGTTGAAGATTAGCCATCCATTGTACGGTCGGACGAAGAAGTGGCATTCTCAAAATAAAAATATTTGTATTTAAAATTTTATATTTCTATTTCTTTTTCAGTTGTAAATCATGTACTGTATGTACTAAATATATATTTAAAGGTAAATATTGTGTAAATTCCTTTTCTATCATTGTTTTATAGTTAGTGTTATGGCACACTTTATTTATATATATATATATATATATATATATATATATATATATATATATATATATATATATATATATATATATATATATATATATATATATATATAAAACCATTAAGACATTAGAGACAGTAAGAAGCCACATGGGCCTATCGAGACTGTCCCAGTCAACCCACTAACCAAACATGCTCATGCAAATCACAAAGCACCCTAGGGCTTGTCAAATTGTTGTAACTACAAATCTACCAATTTGGCTTAGTCAAAACTAATGATATATATAAATATATGATACCCAAACCATCCACATGCATTAATAACTAAGTTATGGTCACACATGCCATCTAACATTAATAACTACTATAATAAAAACCCTCCAATTTGGCTTCGTCAATATATTATGATACCCTATCCATAAACAAATCTAACCCTTTCTTAAATGTTGCAATCTGAGTCACACTCAACAACCTCCTCTGGCAGACCATTCCAAATTTAACAACCTATTACTGAATGCGTCTCTTATATCAAGATGGCATGCATAATTTTCTTATTATGCCCCCTGGTCACCTGTCCATTTTCTACTATGAAAAATTTATTGGTCTCTGTATTATCAAGAGATGTAAATATTTTGTAGACTTGTATCATGTCCCCTCTGAGAAATCGCCTTTCTACAGAAAACATTCCTAACTCCTTCAGCCTCTCCTCATAGCTCTTACCCTCAAAACCAGAAATCATCCTTGTTGCTCTACGTTGCACTCTCTCTAGCATATCTAAGTCTTTCTTTAAATAAGGGGCCCAAACTTGTGCACAATACTCTATTACTGGCCTAACATAGCTATTATACAGTTTACTTATTACTTCCTTGCTCTTGTAAACAACATTGCGATTTATTATGCCCAGCATCTTATTAGCTTTATTTCTAGCTTCCAAACATTGATTAGCTACTTTCAAATTACTGCTTATAATCACACCTAAATCTTTTTCTTGGTCCACGGACTCAAGCCAATCCCCATTCATTTCGTAGTTAAAACTTTTATTTGAGTGACCTAGGTGAAGAACCTTTACTATTTTATTTACTTTTTACTATTAAAATTCCTTTGCCATTTATCTGCCCACCCAAGAAGTTTATCAAGATCATTTTGAATCTTTATGCATCTTTCACTATTCCCTAACTGAGGTGGCCACTTTAGTATCATCTGCAAATAGAAACCTTGCATTTAAGTCCCTGGTCTAAATCATTTATATATATGAGGAACAAATAGTGGCCCCAGCACTGAACCCTGTGGGACACCACTCTTCACTTTTTCCATGATGATTTATTCCCATTTAGTTGTACACACTGTTTTCTATTCCACAACCACTCTTTAATTCAACCATGTAACACTCCACTGTAATAACTTCATCAGTCTTATGTGGGGGAACCTTATCAAAAGCTTTAATCTAAATATACAATATCAACTGGATCTCCTCGGTCAATGCAGTCAGTAATGTATCCATAAATTCTAAAGGTTTGTCTGACATGATCTACCCTTTCTGAAACCGTGCTGGAGTCATACAATACCTTGTTATCTTCTTCCAAATATTTCTCTATATGACCTTTCAGTAACTTTTCCAGAACCTTTACAACCAGAGATGTTAAGCTAACTGGCCTATAATTTCCCAAATCTTCCTTACTACCTTTCTTATAAATAGGCACAACATATGCTGTTTTCCAGTCATCTGGTACCTCACCAAATGTTATAGATCGCTTAAAAATCAAATACAGTGCCTTTGCAATGCTGATACTACCCTCTTTCAGAATTCTACCATATATACCATCAGGCCCTGCAGCTTTACCTGGATCAATATGGTCTAATAAACGTTTAATATCTTTTACATCAAATTCAAATTCTGTAAGTCTATTTGTTACATGCATACAAAAACTATTAGTCTCCAAACTATTATCTAATCTTTCCTCAGAAAACACTGAAGCAAAATAAGCATTGAAAATGTTGACCAACTCCTTATCTGAACTCACTAAATTTTCATCAATTTTAATTGGACCAGTTGTCCTATTCTTACTTTTAAATTTATAAAAGCTAAAAAACTTCTTCGGGTTCTTATTGCTATTCCTTGCTAAATTAATTTCTGCCTCTCTCTTTGCCTTCCTTATTGACTGGTTAAGTTCGTTTCTATTTTTCCTATAATTTTCTAAATCATCTTCCCTATTACTACCCTTGAATATTTTAAAACATCTACGTTTTTCATTAATTTTATCTCTTATCTCTCTATTCCACCAAACAGGTTTTCTCTTCGCCACCCTAATGGGTTTATCTTTAAAACATACTGACTGAATATTCATTAAAATTTGCTTAAAATGTTCCCACATGATAAAACAGTTTTGGTCTTTAAACTCTTTATCCCA
>JABUQX010003373.1:45000-47500 GCA_015478945.1 Trachelipus rathkii | reverse complement strand
TGTATTTAAGTGGTAAAGTTGATGTGCTGAAATTACCAATACGAAACAATTACTAATTTCTACATTATGAATTTTAGTTTTTCTTCGCGTTTATTTTATTGTTAAATATTCGGTTCTCTATAAACTTATACTTACTTAAGTGCGAGATATATATATATATATATATATATATATATATATATATATATATATATATATATATATATATATATATATATATATATATATATATATATATATATATATATATATATATATATTATTCTCACCACATAGCCTCAATCCCGAGATCGAAAATAACCTCAATCCCGAGTTCGGAAATTTGTCAGGGAAAGTATTTGTATGGTTTCTGGTCAAGTGGAAAAGCGCAAGGATATTGAGGCCCGATAGCAAGCCCTACTTCAGCGCAACACAGTCGAAGTGCTTACCACTGCAAGCGTGGGTTCGCATCCTAATACGTTGTCTTTCCAATGGGAAGAGCATGAAAGGAGGTGATTTGATGTGAATAGATTGTCTGGTGTGTATGTGTTGCCTATGTTGTAGTGATGTGTGTGTATTGAGATTAGTGGAATACACTATTGCAGTTAAACTTGCAATTACCGTTAAATATTGCTGAAAATCTCCTACTAACAACATTTTTTTGCGTCCGTTCACGTAGCCGAACGAGGATTAGAACCCATACCTAGAGGGAATCTGCGTTCTTAAGGTAAGCCAAAAAGCTCGCCTTAACCCACTGAGCCAAATGTGAACTCATATTATATATATATATATATATATATATATATATATATATATAATAAACTATATATACTATATTATATATTATATATATATATATAGTATATAATATATATATATATATATATATATAATATATATAATATATATATATATATATATATATATATATATATAATATATTTAATATTATATATATATATATCCCTCTTCTAGACAACATCATACAGACATCCCTATCCCTTATATCCCTATGTCTGGGGAGAAAGAATTGCCCACATCGTATGTCCTGCGTGTCGTAGAAGGCGACTAAGGGGACAGTGGTAGTTGAGTTGGCTGCCCACTTACCACTTATTCTTTTGGCCAGTAATGCTAATGCTTGTCTCGGAGGAAAGTCGTGATCGCCGTAAGCGGTCTTCTATCTTTCGGCGAAAATGTAGGAATTGTATTAGTGCATGGAATGTCAGAGGAATGAATGTTGCAGAAGAAAGAGGACGAAGAGATGATGGATGTATTTAGAAAGGGCAAATTTGATTTTGCATCGCTGTGACTGAAACAAAGATGAAAGGGAACGGGTGAAGAATGAGTGGTGTGGGTGTGAAATGTGGATGTAGTGATGGTTGAAATGAATGAGAGGGGAGAAATTATGAGTTGCAATTCTGATGAGTGAATTCTGGTTACAGAGCTCTGGTAGGACTTGTTGTAGTGAAATAATTACTGTACGTAAATTTTGCGTTTTTGAAAAGTCAAGGTAAGTGTGGTTGATGACATATGGTCCATCTGAGGGTAATGTTGAAAAGAGTGTGATGTTATGGGATAATCTGAATGATGTTGGATGGGGTGAGTAAGAGCTTCAGATTGATTGTGTTGGGTGGCCTAAATGATTGGAAAGGTGATCATAAAAGGGATGGCATAACAGGTGGCTTTGGGGTGTCGAGAGAAAATGAGAATGGTCAGGAGGTTTGATTTGATTTCTAAGACTAAAAATGTGGAGGAGAGAGTATGTGTCTGAGTAATACTTTTTTTTAAACATCAGAGTATTCATAAGTAAACTAGAGTTGGTGTAAGTAGAGATGGTATTGAAGTGAAAAGTATGATTGATTTTGTTTTGGTGAAGAGAGAGATATTGAAGTATGTGTTGGATGTTAAATCAGTGAGGGGGTTAGGAATGGCATTATTGGATCATTATGTTGTTTTATGTAAAATTAAGTTAGTTGGGGCTTGGATATAGAGGAAGGTGATAAGGAAAGAAATGGGTAGAATTAAGAGTGAGAAGTTAGGTGAACAAGGTAATAAGAGCAAGTATTTAAGAGCGCTTGCAAGTAAATCAATTGAATGTGAACAAGTTGAAACTGAACAAATCTGGAGCAAAATGAAGGAAGCGATTGTAGTAGTGACAAAAGAAGCCTGTGGATGTGCTAAAGTAGGAAGTAAGAATGATAACAGTTAGTGATGGGATGAGGAGGTGATGTACGTGGTTAAAAGTAAAATAAGAAGCGAGGTAATGTACTAAAAGCCAATGATGAGATTTCAAAAGAAAGATGTTTTAAATTATATAAGGAGAAAAAAAGGAATACTAAAAGATGCATACATAGTAGGAAAAAAAAGAGGTAAATGAACAGTTTGGAGGGAGGATGAATGGGACTACAAGGGAATAGGTAGCTCTTCTGGGAAGAAAGAGCGAAAGGTTAAGAATGAGAATAAGGGGAATCTGTTTAGAATAATAAATAGGGATGGTGCTTTCGTAACTAATGAAATGGAT
>JABUQX010003373.1:17500-32500 GCA_015478945.1 Trachelipus rathkii | reverse complement strand
GATGCGGCTGAACCAAATCCTGCCAGTGCTTGCACGCAGCCCGTGAGTACTGGCGACAACCTACATCTTTGCCTATATATATATAATTATATATATATATAATATATTATTAATATATATATATATATATATATATTTTATATTTAAATATATATATATATATATATATATTATATATATATATATATACTATATATATAGGTCAGCCTTTCGATTAGCCGTCATATGTATCTTAAAATATATTAATGCTACAGCAAAAAGGAATACATTTTTGGAATCAGCGTAAAAGTTTAATTATGAAACACTTTAAAAAAATCATTTTTTTTTTAAAAAGAAAAAATGTAGAATAGTAATTTTAAACTTATTTTAATTAACGTAACCTTACGTTGGGCTTTAATGTTGGGTGGTGTTTAAAACTAAAGAATACCCAAGGGTTGACGGCAGAGATGACAGGAGTCGGGGTCTCTCGGCCTTCCGGGAAACGACGGGGTAGGACAATTTCCCCCTCCGGGGAGGGTGTCCGAAACCCCCTCTCTTTGGTTTTTGGGTGTCGCGGGGGTTCCTCCGCCCCTCCACTATGGGGTATGGAAGACGTTCCCCCTATGTATCCGTCGGTTCGAGCCCCCTACTGTGAAGGAAGCAAAAACTATAGACTTTTAAGAAAACTTTATTTAGAATAAAAGTTTAATAGATATATGTAGAACATAAAAATGAATGTAATAAAACAAAAAAAATCGTATATTTTAAAAATGATTCAAGTAAGAGACGTATAAGATAAGATATAATAAGTGAATTTTTGTTGGATAAATATATTGTGAAGTGGCATAATTTCCATTATAAGTGCTTTTGGACTCTTAGATTGTATTGAGGTTTGTTTGCCTTATTTTACTTGAAGAAGAATATTCAAGGATCTAAAGGATCAAAGTGCAACTTAGTAAAAGTAACTGAGGTGTTTCTAATATATAATTTAAATACAAGTGTTACAAATCATCATCAGGAAAGAAATTTACTGAGGCTTTCTACTTTGTATTTACGTGAAAAAGATCTCCTCAAGGCTTTAGAGTACAACTTATTATAATAATTCAAATAAAATTAAAATACTAGTGTTGCGAATCAACATCAGGATAGAATAAAATATCAAGCAAGAAAGAATTAAGTATATAAAAAAGCAAAGGTACTCTGGAAGAGTATCTTCAAGACAGAAAGAGTTGACATCAATGATCCTTCTGATTTTTCCTATAGGAATAGATTCGAAAGCTGAGAAGAAGAGGAGTGTCTTCAATAGTAGGAAGAATATACATCAAAGTATTAATTTCGTAAACAACATAAGTGTTAATTTATAGTTTTATCTATTAAAAATTTTTTAAGTAGTTTTAGAATATAGATTTAGGATTGTTTTAGGGTGTGGTTGTTGAGCGGGGTTTGGAGCTGAGGTATTGGGAAGTGGCCTCAGGTTTGTGGGACCGGTAAAACGTGCAGACCGAATCAAGTTGGGGAATAGTGGGAAAGTAGAGTGGTGTAATAAGGGTCAGATAAAAGGGGAGTAAGGGGGGAGGTAAAGAGCTAGGATGGGTAAAAGAGATTAGATTCGAGTGGGGTTGTTATGGAATGTGAGAGGGAAATGGGATTTGAAAAGGGAAGAGTGGGCTAATAGTTTCGAAGAAAAAAAGTTGGGATATGCTAGGGTTGACAGAAACAAAGCTGAAAGGATAGAAGGAAATGGACTTTGGAAAATTTAAGGTATGATTTCGGGGGTAAACGAGAGAGTGAGGGCGAGGGAGGGGTAGGAATAGTTATGAGAAAAGAGTTGTGGGGTAAGGTAAAAAATGTGCAAATAGGTGAGTTCGAGAATATTGTGGGTTTAAAGTGAAATTTGGGGTGGAAATGTGGGTTTTTATATGCGCGTATGCACCCAGTAAATGGAGCGGAGGGAGGAGGAGAGAGAAAGATTTTGGAGGGAGTTGAATGAATGTTGGGAAAGTTTCGGGGTAAATGATAAAATTTGTTTATTAGGAGATTTGAATGCAGGAGTGGGAAGAGAGGAGATGGAGAGAATTATAGGTCCATTTGGGGTAGGGGAAAGGAATGATAATGGAGAAAGTCTGTTAGAATTGTGTGTTGACAGAAGAATGATAATTGGGAATACTTGGTTCAAGAAAAGTGAAAATCCATAAGTATACATGGAAGAGTGAGATAACGGGGGGGAGGGCGATATTGGATTATGTGTGTATAAATAGATAGGATAGAGGCAGATTACTAGATGTAAATGTATTTCAGAGGCGGCAGGGTAGGGGGTTATCTTGATCACTATTTGGTGGTCGCTAGGATAAGGGTGGGAGATTGTAAACGGTTAGGGAAAGAGAAATATAAGGGAGAAATAGAAGTCATAAAGGGGTGGAAAAATTAGATGAGGCAATGTGTAGGAGGGAGTTTATGAGGGGTTATGGAGGATAAGTGGAGAAGGACGTGAGAGGACGGAAAATTAGGAACCGGAAGTGGAGGGAGGAATGGCTGAGATTTAAAGTAGGACCCAATTTGTGAAGAGGCCGAAGGATATGTGAGTTAAAAAAGGTTGAGGGGGAGCAAGTAAAGGAAAGGAAAGGAAAGGAATGGAGTGTGGAGGTGAAAGAGTTGGTGAAAAAAAAAAAAAGAGGTTTATGTGAAATGGTTGGGGGGAATTAGGAGGAAGGGAAAGCTAGGGAGGAATATAGGTAAAGCGGAGCAGTGCAGCAAAGAGGGCGTGGCGAAGAGGGCGAAGAGAAATGCAAATAATGAATGGTGTAGAAAAGTGACAGAAAATTTTTGAAACGGGGAGCAAGATATTCTGGAAAGAAGTAAAAGAATTCATAAAAAAGGAAAGGAAGATGGAAAAAAGGAGAGGTTAGGGGAGAGGGTTAAGGGAAGGAGGAAGGGGAAATGGATTAGTTGAGGGAGGAGATAGACGAGGATAAGGTGAGGGAAAAGATGGGTGGTAGGAGGGGAATTATTTTAGAGGAAAGGATTATTGAATGAAATGGGTGGGAGAGGAGTGGGTTGATTTACAAGAGGTGAGGGTTGGTAAGGGGGTGAACTGGGCGTATGACGTTATATTGGGGCAGGAAGGGGACTTTGGAAATACAAATGGATTCGAAATATACTTAGGGCGTTAACTAAAGGAAAAAAAAAAAGAAAACGTCCACAGGTTCTAAGATCGGTGTGAGTATTGAAATGTACAGATGCGCGGAGGCAGAAGGCGCGGGTGGAAGAATGGCTGTTATAGGTTATGTAATTTATGTTGGAGAGGGAGGGAGAGGTTCCACAGGAATTGATTAGAGGGGTATGGGTTCGCTTTGGTTCCCCTGATTATAAAGGGAAGGGATAGGATGGGAGTGTAGGAATTATAGAGGTATTTGTCTGTCTTTTGAGGGTAGTAGGGAAAGTGTATGGGAGGAATATAAATGAGAGGGTTTGAGAGAAGAGGATTTAACGGAAGGAGAAGATTTGGGAAGAAAAAGGAGGACTTAGGTGGGAAAGGAAGGAGTGTCGATCACGTATTCACCGATGAGATGCTTATTGTGGAGAAAGTGTTTAAGGAAAGGAAAGAGGAAAGGTACAGGGTGTTTTCTATGATCTGAGACAAAGCATGATGCTAGCGTGCAAAGAGGCGAGGGAAAATTTTTTAACGGTACTGGAGAATTTGGAAGTCTATACACATAATTGATGGATTATGTTAGCTTTCGAGGTTTAGGGCCTTTTTATCAGGAATAGCAGATTGCGTGTAGAGATATTAGGGGGGGAGCAGTAAGAGATGTTATGGGGTAAAAGAGAGGGTCAGATAGGGATTGTGTAATGTCACCCCGTGGCTTTTCACATTTATTTATGAGAGAGTTGTCATGCAGCTAGGAATGATATATGATGAGGGAGGGGAGAGGGTTGGAATTGATGGATAGGGGTGATAAATGGGAAGTGTGAACATGATACTATTTGCGGATGATACTGCTTTAGTGGCGAAGAATTCAGAAGGGCTGTAGTATTTGGTGAAAGAGTTTGAGAGGGGGTGTGTGGACAAAAAGGTCTTAGGATAAACCCAGGAAAGAGTAAAAAGTGTTAAGTGTTTGAGGAGGTATTGTGAAACGATGAGGGGATGGGTTAGAGATTAGAAGTTTAGGAGGTGTAGTAAAGTATTATTTAAGAAGCTAAAGGTTTTCAAGATATTTAGGATGGATTTCTGGGGGAGGAAGGAAGGTGATGAAGGAAGAGATTTAGATCACAGATAGGAGAAGGAATGAGAGCATTGAGTGGTCTGAGGGGAATTATGGAAAGGAGGGGATTTATCACATAAACTTAAAATAAGTATGTTTGAAAAAATATGTGTTCCAGCGGGGTATATATGGGACTGTGAAACCATGGGGGTTGAATGCTAAGGTCCAAGAAGAAGCTGGGAAGTGTTTGAGATGAAAGGGTTGAGAGCGGATTTACTTCGGTATATGGGGGTTAGCAAAAGAGATAGAGGTTAGGATAGGTGATAAAGAGAGAGATGTGTTGGAAAAAAATGGTTTTTTGTGAGAAAAGAGCGGAGAAGCGGAATGCTTAAGATTGGTTTTGGACAATTCTGGAGTGAGAATGGAGGAACAGAGGGTGGGTAGGAGAGAGTTTGGGAGGCGGAGGGAATAGGAAGAAGAGGAAGGGAGGGAGACCGAGAAGAAGGTGTTGAATGGATTTGGAAAATAAAGGAACAATGCTGGAGCAGCGAGGGAATGATGAGGATGGTCTACGGGTGTTGGCGAGAGAAGAATGGAAATGGAGGAGGTGGTGGGGGGCGAGATGAAGGAAAAATATGAATTAGGAAGCTGCACGTACACTACCCCGCTTAAGCGGGAAAAAAAGTGTTTGTATAATAATAATAAATAATAATATAATATATATATATAGTAATATATATATTAATATAATATATATAATATATATATATATATATATATATATATATATATATAATATATATATATATATATATAATATATATATATATATATTATATATATATATATATTATATATAACTACAGCCATCAGCCAATGAGTGCGGTAAGCCAATCCTGCCAGATTGCTTGCACGGCGCCCCGTGAAGTACTGGCGACAAACCTACATTCTTTGCCATATTAATATATAATATATATATATATATATATAATATATATATTATATATATTAATATATTAATATTATATATATATATAACTATTAATAATATATATATATATGGTCAGCCTTTCGATTAGCCGTCATATGTATCTTAATAAAAATATATTAATGCCTACAGCAAAAAGGCATACATTTTTGGAAATCAGCGTAAAAAGTTTAAATTATGAACACTTTAAACAAAAATGATTTTCTTTTTTATAAAAAATGAAGGAAATAAAGATTTTAATTTTAAAACTTATTTTAATTAACTAGACCTGTACGTTTGGGCTTTAATGTTGGGTCGGTGTTTAAAAATAAGAATACCAAGAGGGTGACGGCGAGATGACAGGAGTCGGGGTCTCTCGGCCTTCCGGGAACGACGGCGGTAGGAACAATTCCCCTCGGGGAGGGTTGTCCGAAACCCCCCTCTCTTTGGTTTTTTGGCGTGTCGCGGGGGTTTCCTCCGCCCCTCCCCTCTATTGGGGTATGGAAGACGTTCCCCCTATGTATCCGTCGGATCCGGGTTTCGAGCCCCTACTGGAAGGAAGCAAAAACTATAGGACTTTTAAGAGAAAGGAAAACTTTATTAGAATTAAAAGTTAATAAGATATATGTAGAACATAAAAATGAAATTGTAATAAAACCAAAAAAAAATTCGATTATATTTTAAAAATGATTCAAGTTAAGAGACGTATGCTTTTGCGTGGTACTTTTTTGGTACTTTTTTCGTGCAACATTTTCTAATGGTTTACGAGAAGAAAACAAATTTTGTTTCGTATACTTTAGTAATATTTTTTAGATTAATACCGGATAAATTTTTTTACTAACAAATATATTATTATATATTATATATAATATCTTATATTATTTTTTTATTTTACATTATATTAATATATATAATTATAATATAATAATATATTAAATACTATATATATTATATATATAAATATATACGGTATATATAAACGTTAACTTTTATATTTAATTTATTTTTAACTATTGTGAAAACCCCAAGGGTTATTATACCGCACTATGGCACAAGGAGTCGGGTCTCTCGGGCTTTCCGCGGGACACGACAGGGAAGACTATTTTCCCCCCGGGAGGGTCCTCCGCAACCCCCCGACTCTTTGGTATTGGGTGATATTAATGTCACGACATGTTCCTCCGCCCCCTCCCTACGGGGTATGGGAAAACGTCCCCCTATGTTCCATCGTCCGGCTCGAACCCCCTACTTCGGACCGTGTAAATACTAATTATATATTATTATATATATATAAAATATATATATATATATATATATATATATATATATATATATTATACTAATATATATATATTATATATATATACTATATATAAATTATATTTATATTATATATATTAGTTCAGTATTATAAAAAAAAACTTAATTTATTTTAGATATAGCACATCAACCTCGATACAGAAAACAAAAAAAACAAAAGGTACCAAATAAATTCAGGATGTGCCATTTCACAATTTTTTTAGTGCTTCTTTATCTGTACACTTTAGATAATGAAGCCTACTATTTTTTTTTTTTTTTATTTTTTTTTTTTTTTTTTTGTCTTATTTAAATATTCTTAAAAATCTATATGAAATAATATATATATAATCATATATTTATATATTATATATCATATATATATATGTAGATATCTATTATATATTATATAAAATACTATATATATATATATATAAGTATATAAGTATTATATATGAAACTATATTAACTATATATTATTTTTTTCAAATACAATTTACTTTATTATTTCTAAATAATATTAATATCAAACTTATTATTCATAAATTAAATATTATTCTTTGAAAACATATAATTTAAAACAGTAAAATGAAACAAGAAAGGAAAATAAAATTTAAAACATATGTATGAGATCCCACTTTCCTCAGCCTTGGAACGTGTGTTGCAACTTCATTTTAATCTACAAGCAACCCTTTCCTTTGCAGACTGGAAATAGATTTGGTGTAGAATCTGAAGTATTCAGGTCAACTTTTGATGGGAGTTCAATGTCTCTATTGAAGAATTACAACAAAGAAGCCTCCATAGATGCTCTTTTTCTTGCAGAGAACTGCTTTTAAACGAGCAACATGGCATATAGACCAGTATTAAACTTTTGAAATCTTTTCAAGTTACTTAAATATATATAGTATAAGTTTTGAAAATTACAATAGATGCAGAACGCTGACGAAGCAGTTTGGACAGATAGCGTCTGTTCGTCTATGCTTCCTATCCGCACAACACTGAGTAGTTCAAGGACGCCGTATTGCCGAACTCTTAGCAAGTAGCTACATTGCAGGTAGCTACTGTAACATATAATATATATATATATATAAAATATATACATATTATACAATATATATAATATACTATAAATATATATACTATATAATATATATTATTAATAATATATATATATATATGCGAGTAATATAATGTAATCGATATTTCTCTTCCCAAATGTGTTTTTCCACTTCCAGTTTTGTCATGAACTTCTTTAGCAACCATCATAAATCGAGTTCTTTAAATTTCTGTAAACCGGCGATAACACACACACACACACCACCACACACACACACACATACACACAACACTTACGCACACGCAACACGCCCACACGCATGGCACACAAAACATAAGGAAAAGTGAACATCCGCACATCAAAACAATCAATATATCGGCCTGTATAACAATAAGCAAAACTAATTTGAAATAGTTTCTCTGTTCAATCACCAAGTTATTCGAAGTGCAAATTCCTCTCTCTCTCTCTCTCTCTCTTCTCTCCTCTCTCTTCTCTCTCCCTCCATCTCATCTCTCTCTTCTCTCTCTCTCTCTCTCTCTCATCTCTCTCTCTCTCTCTCTCTCTCTCTCTTTTCTCTCTACTTCTCTCTCTCTCTCTCTCTCCCAGATGGAAAGATATTAATTAAATAATATAATAGTAGGTGGTAGAGAACCACGCCTCCTCAACATCTTTCGATAACTTCCATCTCTATCTTTGTCTCTCACTCTTCCTGTCTTTCTGCTTCCACCTTCCTTCTTCCCCTTTGTCTTTGTCCTTGTCCATTCCTCCTGCCTTCTCAAGTCTTCCTCTTCCCATTTATTCTATTGCGGTATGTCCGTTCCTCCTGCCATCTTTCAAGTCTTCCTCTTCCCCTTTTTATTCTTTGTCTGTACGTCCGTTCCTCCTGCCATCTTTCAGGAACATTGAGATAGCTTTTCGGTCATTAGTGTGAGTATCTCTATTACGTCTATCAACTAACATTGCTTGCCTCCTTTTGTTTTCTCTTTTTTATAATTCTTTTGACTAGGATTATTATATATATATATATATATATATATATATATATATATATATATATATATATATATAATATATATATATATATATATATATATATTATATCTATATATATATATATATATATATATATCATATATATATATATATATATATATATACCGAGTCAGTTTAGAGCCTGTCCTATCCCTCGTTCTTTATATTGTAGATGTTAAATATTGCATAATCGCAATTATATGAGATGTTAAAGAAAGAACATAATGAAGGTAAAGAATTAACTGCTTCTCTGGGATTGAACCACCGCTTGTTGCAAATGAGGCAATATACCCGATGCTTTACGACTGAGCTATCCTCCATCCCAAAAGTTGGGACGAGAACAGTTTAATGCAACAGGGCTCCCGTCAGGTGACATCACCAGGTGTTGACCTGTCCTATCCACCGTTCTTTATATTGTAGATATTAAATATCGCAATTATATAAGATGTTAAAGAAAGAGCATATAATGGGAAGGTAAAAGATTTACTACCTTTACAGGATGACTATCGCTTGTTGCGAATGAGGACTTAATATATCCGATGCTTTACGACTAAGGCTATCCTCCAACTTTCCCAAAAAAGTTGGGTTCAAGAACAGTTTTAAAGCAACCGAGATCCATCAAATTTTGGGTTGGAGGATAGCGCAGTCGTAAAGCATCAGGTTATATTAAAACATATTGCTGCAAGCAAGCGGTGGTTCAATCAGAGAAGTGTAATTACACCTTCATTCTACATATATTTCATACAGCATCTATATAAATTGCAGAGATTAGCAACACAATGTTTAACATCTAATGTATATATATATATATATATATATATATATATATATATATATATATAAATATATATATATATATATATATATATATATATATATATATATATATATGCTATATATATATACTATATATATATATATACTTATATATGTGTGAAAATGTTTGTATAAATATTTTATTTTCAAATAAAATATTTTTTTTTTAGTATAAAATGAATAAATGAGTTACTCTCACTTATGGTCTATGGTTCACACTTATTATTTTGGATTACAAAAATTAATTTACAATTCTTCCCACCTGCATCTTTTTCCTGCAGAGGTGGTATTAGACAGGAGAAGGCAGGCTTTTATTCCAATACCTCTTTGGACCTTTGAATCTTTGGGGTTATAATATTAATATCATAATCACAATTACTTGTAATTTTAGCAAAAAATATAAATGGTGCAAGACTAAATTCAACACATTCAGGTATACCTCCTCCTATAATATTTAAACTTAAGAACACAACACATTCCGATAGATCAGTAATATAACAGAACTCTTAATAGAACTTTTTAGGAAAAAGTTAGACTGAAAAAATTAAAGGCATCAGATGTTAAGAATGACAGATATAGCTAGATATAATTTAGTGATCATAACTTTAGCAGCTAACATTTGGGGCTGTATTTAACATAATTTTTGTAAATACGGTATTTTAAAAACATGTTTTGTAATTATTGTTCTCTTTGTTTTGTACATTTTATTATATATGAATTCTTAATCCTAATCATATTTATAACTTTTCAATCTAAGAAGAGTTTATAATTTTAACTAAAATTGCAAATCAAAAGAGAACTGTCTTCATCATGTTTACTTTTGATCAAAGATCACACTTCTTTGCAGCTTTCCTTTTAAGATTTACCATCAACCAATTCCGACTTTGTCCAGAGTAAAATCGTTTACTATGTCATCTTTTTGGTAAATCAAAGGAGTCGCTTTTCGGGTGACAGAGACAACTCTAATGAAATAGGTTTATCAAAAAATGATAGCTTTACACACCTTTTGCTTTATTCATGACAGACATATGTTGCTTTCATGATCTATTATGATCAAATCAATTGCCACCCTGTCAACCAAAGGGACAGAACCTATTAATAGATTTAATCAGTATGATAAATGTCATTAACATACATTTCTCCATGAGGACTCCATAATTATTACTTGTTTCTCTTAAATGAAATTAAATATTCATTATTCCATAACATCTTGAATTGATCATAAATTTGCTCTTGGACATTAGAGTCTTTAGTCATTTTTCTGTTCAGTTTTCCAACCCATATGTCAGATTACTCTTCTCCCTTAATACCCAAAGAGGAATTGCAATTCAACCCTTAGAAAAGAATTGGGTATCATAATTTTTATGTCACAAGACTCAGATCTATAAGTCTATGGTTTAGAATTATTTGCATTTTTGATAAAAATAAGGTGGTCATAAAGCTCAAAATATTTGAGTTTTCCCCTACCTGCTGACTTATCATACATTTTTAATGAAGTTCTTTGTATTCTTTCTCAAAGGCATCCCACCAGAAAGCTGAATACAGGGTATTTTGCATGCGCGTCATTGTCGTGGTGAGTTCCTTTGACTCATAAGGCTTTCCAAGTGCTCAACAAAATAGTGCTACCTTTCTCAAAAGTGCAAACGTTGTCAGATAGATATATTCAGGACTGGAATACAAATTACAAAAGCGTTGAAACCCAGTAGGAAGTTTTGAGTGCCCATGTCTGGTTATCAATTCTAAATGGTGCTCTGATGTTGAAGACAAGCAAATACCAGAATGAACATATTCCTTATTGGGTACTCATTTTTAACAAGCACATCCCCTGTAAAATCTATGCCGGCAGTTTAGTAGGATGACAAGGCGCACATGATGTTTGGACAGCTCCGTATATTTTGGATATGTAGATTCGCGAACATTGATTTTTAAACTGATCATGCAATCTTTGATCACCTTTTGACAACATGTCTACCTTTGGTATCCAAAACCTTGGTTTCACAGTTAAATTAATTGCTTAGAATCTACACCAGTGTTGAAACTTTTGTGACGTTTTTATCAATAAATTATAGAAATAATTCAGTCTGATAGGAGGATGGGATTATGAATATTGTAATGAAAATATGTATATAAAAATTCTACCTTTAGATCTTAGAATACCATCAGCATCTATGAACAAATAAGATTATTGACTAATAAAGGGATATTATCATTTTTATTATGTGATTTCAGGAACTCTATTTCTTTTGTATAACAGGTTTGTTGTAATATTTTGATCAGAAGAGCAGAGGGTATTTTGGCCACTTATTTAGGCTTTATAAAAATTCATTTGCTACAATTTACTTTTTTAGTTAAATTATATAAACTTTGCACCAGTTGTTCCTTCATCATCCTTTAGCTCCTGCAAAGGGAAATTTCATTTAATAACGTTTTGAGTTATTCAATATTTATTGATTAACGCTACTTGCTTTGTTTTCATTGTTTTGAAACTAGCATTTTTTTGCATTCCACATTTCATTTCATATGTGTGTATCAAAATCTGGACACATTTATAACCAACCAGCATAGTCGAAGATCTTAAATTGGTTTCAGCTTTATCAATAGCAGTTGACGAGTCTTGTGACATAAATGATACAACGCAAGTTTTTGTACGATTTATTTCATCTACAGGTCCTAAAGAAGAACTTTTAGGATTATTGCCACGCAAAGGTTGAACATGTACGTGGAGAGGATATAGCAAATTCTGTAATTGAGTGCATTGAAAAACATCATATTCCACTCGATAAAATTGACTCAATTTCAACAGACGGGGCGAAAAGTATGACCGGCGTAAGAAACGGGTTTATTGCTATTTTGAAAGAAAAAATTAATCACGAGATACTTACTTACCATTGCATCATTCATCAAGAAGCACTTTGTGCGCAGACATTTCCAGAAGAAATTTGCAAAGTTATGGAAATGGTGATTAAGATTATCAACTCAATTATAGCTAAAGCTCTTAATCATCGCCAATTTAAAGAATTTTTAGTTGAAATGGAGAGTGAGTAAGCAGATCTTCTGCTGCATAACAAGGTACGTTGGTTATCAAGAGGAAACGTTTTGAAATGTTTCGCTTCCTTATTAACAGAAATTAAAACATTTCTTAAGAAGGGTGTTCACTATCCAGAACTAACAAACGATCAATAGATCCAAAAATTTTATTTCATGGTAGACTAAATCGTAAACTAAAGGGGAAAGGAAACACAATATTTTCGATGTTAGAAGAAGTTATTTCATTCGAAAACAAATTATCTCATTTTTGCTCAAGAATTTGAAAGAAAAACTTTGATTCACTTTCCAAGCCTGTTGAAACATCGCCAAGAAAATAATTCTGATATTGACATTTGCTATTTCAAAACAACACTTTTAAATATGAGGGAAGCTTTCTTCAACAGGTTTCAGGAATTCAGAAACAGCAAAGCGACGTTAGCCTTTGTTAAAAAAAACTCTTAATGCTAATGTAACAGAACTAAATTTTTCTCCTTTTAATATTGACATTGGCAACTTTGGAATGCAATTGCTGGATTTAAAAAACAAAGAATTGTGGAGCTCGAAATTTGAATGTCTTTGTGCTGATATAGAAATATTGGAGAAAAACAAATGTGAACTTAGTTCACAGCACAAGTGGTCTGCTTTGAAAGACCTGGAGAAGGAAGATATGTTGATTTTTAACACCTGGAATAGTATTCCTGACTCATATAATCAGCTATAATCACTGTTCTTTCCTTATTCGGGTCCACATATTCATGCGAGCAATCATTTTCAAGCATGAACCTTATCAAGAGTAAGTTGAGAAGTCGTCTTATTGATGAGAACCTGGAATCGTGCCTAAAATTAAAAACAACATACAAACCTGACTTACCCAAACTTTCCAAGGAGATGCAAGGCCATTGTTCACATTAGTGTTTGTCAGTAATTGTCATGATTTAATTTTATGGATACCTTGCAATTTAATTTTATCAATAAATGATATCTTTATTAAGTATGATATCAAGTTTTATTCAACGCACCTATAGTTTAACGAAGATGTAGTGTCGAGGATTGAGAAAGGTATGTTGAGATGGTTTGGACATACAGAGAGGATGAACGAAAGGAGTTAGACGAAATAAGTATACAAGACGAGTGTGGATGAGAGAGTTGGAAGGGGTCGACCTCAGCGAACGTACCTCAATCAGATTGAGGACGTTTTTAGCAAAGGCCAGCTTAGGAGTACCTTAATTAAGTTAATAACAATGTACCTACCTATATAGTTTAAGTTTAAAAAATTTGGCTCTCAAAAGAAATTTCAATCGTTGTACTGTTGATATTTGGCTCTGCTGACTAATGAGTTTTGTTTATTTGGTTGACATTTTTAAAATGAACATTTTAAATACCTATACTATATATATATATATATATATATATATATATATATATATATATGAATTTCCTTCGAAGGCTCACTGATAAGCCGCCGACTTAAATTTCTACTCGATTCCCTTTTTTAATATTAGCGATTGGTGGCAACTGTTATTTCTCTGAGTCTCAATAAAATAGTTCCATTTCCTATATGGCTAGGCAAGTTCCGCATTGCCGACCGACTCAATTAGCAGTCATTTTTTATAAAGAATCTCAATTTAAATTATTGCAAGAAATAATAATAATATTATTAATAATAATAATAATAATAATAATAATAATAATAATAATAATAATAATAATAATAATAATAATAATAATAATAATAATATAATAATAATCATAATAATAATTAACTAATTATTTAATTTTATGCTTATACCGACTTATTTAATTCATAATTTCATATAGAATCAATGACTCATTCTTCCGACCTGCCATACTCGTTGAGTCAGACTCCTTCTAGGCTAGTAGCTAATTTGCCGGCAGACCAGTAGTTTTATTTTCATGTTATTAATAAGAATGTTTCTGTGTGGAGTTGGAGTTAGCAATAATAAGCTTTCATAATTATTATTAATTTTGTGCGCTTTTAATAAAATTGAGCTCTTATTTTTATAAATACGGGGATGTTGAATTCGTATTCGATTTAAGTTTCATTAAAAATTAATTTTTTTCCTGAGTATTGCAGGCATATATATATATATATATATATATATATATATATATATATATATATATATATATATATATATATATATATATATATATATATATATATATATATATATATATATATATATATATATATATATATATATATATATATATATAGATTGCCTAAAATACACCACGAGCCGCCAATGCAATGTACCTACCTAAATAGTTTAAGTTTAAACAATTTGGCTCTCAAAAAATTTCGAAATCGCTGTTACGGTTGATGTTTGGCTGTTGTTCAGTCGGGTTTGCCATTTTCTATTACTGGGTATGAAATTATTTCGAGAAGGTTCTAAACCGGTCACATTTCAATTTAAACACAGTCTCAACGCGTACTTTACAAAAAACATAACAGCTACAGAACAATGGCCGTTTCATATTTCTCAAGTGTACATGTATTTTTTTTTTTTAGATGCACATGGATTACTAAACTGTGTGAAAGCAATATAAATACAAAGAGTCAATATGGACTTTGTATATACTGTATATATATATATACATATATA
>JABUQX010003373.1:0-12500 GCA_015478945.1 Trachelipus rathkii | reverse complement strand
ATACTCTCTCTCTATATCTATATATACTCTATATATCTCTCTCTAAATCTTGTTGAGAAAAGGCAGAAGGAGCTGCAGATCATTAGGTGGGAGAAAAATTTCTAAATTGAGGGGAACTCAAAAGCCACATTTGCCAAGAAACTTGACACAAATTGTTTAATGGGTATTTAGTAGTAGGAAGAGTGAAAGAATATTTCAGACTTTTCCAGTGTGAGACCAGGCATAACAGTTTAAGTCTGGTGTTAGAGAAGCTGGAATGTGATATTTTGTGAGAAGATGTGTGCAATCTTTAATGGGGAGGCATGCGACAAGATAAGTTCTGAGCAGTCTCATTGTAATGGCGATAATGTAAGGGAGAGAGAGAGAGAGAGAGAGAGAGAGAGAGAGAGAGAGAGAGAGAGAGAGAGAGAGAGAGAGAGAGAGAATTACTGAAGAACAGTGTCATTATGTAGGGATAGTATAAGGAGGAAGCGATGCTAGAGAGTTGGACATAAAACTCCGTGGTACCGGGAAGGATTGTTGAGCGAAGAAATGCTGAGTGAAATCACCTAGATATTAGATGTTATTTTCATTACACAGGGGCAGTAACATCCTTATCAGGAACTGGGTTAATGGAAAGGGCTGGCTTCCAAGAACCTTAACCTCTTACAAGCTAATTTAGTGAGAGAAATTCCATGAAAAGTTGGGGAGAAAAGAAAAATATAAAAATGTTGAGAATGAAACAGAAACGTTTGGGTTATCTGCGTTCGAGGGTAATGTTATGTGGAAAAGTGACTGCCATTAAATATGCTGGAAGAAATAAGCTTTTGAGGCATTTAAAACACCACGTTTTCTATGTCTCCATGATCTGCGAGAAAGATTACAGGTATAGGTTGCTCCAGGGACATCTTCTAGCATCAGTCATCCCAGTTGGGTTCACGAATTTTAAATCTAAAATAATATTTAGGTATATGAATTCATTGGTGTAAGTATGAATGGAGGTGATGAAATAATATTTGGAATATCAATTGTTGAAAACTGTTCATAGAAGAAAAAGAACCTTTGTTAGAATGCCACTATTATAATTTTTTGTGATACGATGACTATCTGCTACTAGAGACACAGGAGAGTATGGTAAAGGGTTTATACCGAGAAAGAGTGGAGATTGTAAACCAACTTTTGTGCCACTCTATCGTAGCTTTAGATAAAATCAGACACTTGGAAAGATTTTGAAATGGAGAAAGAGAGGACCAAGTGTCAGGAGACTTAAAGATTCACCAGTAGCTCAGGGGTTTGGAGACATGATTTTGGGTCAAATCAAAAAGTCAAATTATTGGTAAACAATTACACAGGTAAAGAAAAGAAAAAAAAATGCAGATTGAAGTTAAATATATCATGCAGGATATGCAAAAATAAGTCTTTAGTTTAAATAAATCTTATTTATTCAAATTAAAGCACGATTTATGACTTTACATTCAGATGACTTTTTTATCAGCACTGCCAGTGAAGAGCACTCCTTGCGTTATTATACGCAATCTAAGATAAGATTAAAATATTTAAGCTCTTTCTAAATCTTTTTGTCAAGCTGTCAATGATAGATTTACAAACATTGGAATAAGAACAGAGATTAAAGCGATATAACGCTAGTTAGACTGATTAGAGAAGGATCCCCCCCCCCTCCCCCCCCTCTTTTCCCCCAAGAGAGAAATATAGGAAGCAGAAACAGTTTGATACCAGGAGGGGCCACCGAATCACAGGGTACCTTTATAGTACTATGTTCAAGAGGAAATAATAGAACATACTGATGTGGTACCAAGTTAGCTCAATTGAGCCGATCATGGTTGATTATTGAAGTTTCGCGTTAAGAGTTATAACTTTATTAGAATGTAGAAAACGGTGAGTGCTTTTAACAGAAAATAAGGAAAAATCAAAATTGCGGTTTAGTGTACTTTGCCTAGTGCAGAAGGACCATCAATATAGCTATTTCATTAAATTACTGCATATTTTGAGAAAAAATATTTTTTTTTATTAGTAAGAATCTTGATCTTAATCGGTTCCTGTATGAAATTCAAAATATATTGAGTTTCTTTTGTCTGAGTAGCACAGCAATTAATTCCAAAGGGCTTGGTGTCCTTGTGACGAATAACAGAAGAGTAGATAAAGCTGAACCAGTTGTGGGGTTATTGAAAGAAAAATACAATGTACTCTTTTTCCTCCATGCCCAGAGTGAATCCCCTCTTCTATACCTCGTTCTGTCCCCTCCCGATAGACCTCACCCCCAAAGCAGTAATTATTCACGACGTAGTACTACCACTAGTCTTACATGTTCACCGATAATAATCCACAATATGGTGGAGGAAGAACATCTAGAACTCAACCCAACAGTTATGGTTTGAGGCTGCTATCGTATTGGAGATACGATAGATCCTATTTTCCCCGTTATCTAAGTATGCCTATACATATAAACTTACTTACAAAATTGGATGAAATATCATTACTCAATCTGAGAGATATGTAGTTTCAACAGGAAGAACTCTGACACATTTTATAACAAGATTTCTAGATATCACACAGTTAGATTTCTTTCTATAAAGGCATCCTAAACAAGTAGTTTATAGTAACTATCCCTTCCCAGGTGCTGAAGGTTAACATAACAAGAGATTTAAAGCCATAAAAAACAAATCCTGATGTGCTCAGGAAAGTGCAAAGGTCTTGCACTGAATGCGTTAGAAAGTGAATACTAATTGGAACAGGTTTTCTGATATAGTAACTGATAAATGATAATGAAAATAATGTCATAGTGATTTTATTTTTAAATTTTCCTATGGGGGTCAGACTTATGAGACACAATCTATATAAATTAACAAACAAAAAACAAAGCCCAAATGAAATTATATATTGCAAATACGTTTGAGAGGGTGAAGAGAAGAATAGATAAATAAAAAGGAGATAAAAACATTTAAATAATAAGAGACAAATCTGGCAACCAAACGATCTGTGTTCGTGTTTCACCAGATTTTGATTTCATTAATCAAACGAAATTTAAAGCGCAGTTTTGATTTCATTAATTAAACAAAATTTAAGGTAGACTTTTAATTTCATTAATAAAAAGAATTTTAAGATAAACTGCATTGTGAGTGCATTCTAGTCATGCTACAATAGAATCTCCTACTTTACAATCTCAAAAAAATATTCATATCAGCTCCCAGGTAGTAATTACCTCAAAATTGTACCTAAAACAGCAAAAAATTGGAATATATATATATATATATATATATAAATAATATAAAAAAAAAAAAAATATAAATATATATATATATATATATATATATATATATATATATATATATATATATATATATATATATATATATCTTCTTCTTCTTCTTCTTCATCTTCCTTATATTACAATTTATAGGTGGTTGCATCTGACAATTTCACACACATTATATATATATATATATATATATATATATATATATATATATATATATATATATATATATATATATATATATATATATATATATATATATATATATATATATATATATATATATATATATATATATATATATATATATATATATATATATATATATATATATATATAATAAAAAATATTTATATTTTAAATTTTTTTACTTACCTATATAAGTATCAAGTAATTGAACATCATCAATTTCTTTTATTTAAAGAAAATCGGCTCGCCGTTCTTTAGAACTCATGGGACCTACGTAATAGGCCCGGCACTTTTTATTTATTTTAAATTAAATTTTTGGTTCCATAACCTCGATTTTGTGCACTTCTTATTTGGTCTTAAATGAGATATTTTCCATTTTCAAAATTATTTTATCTTGTAGTTAAATTATTTTTTCATTAGATATTTATTGAGTTAAATAAAAACTAAAACAATACCATAGACTAAATGCATTGCAGGCTGGTGTGTATGCATGGCAGACCGCTCGCTGAAGCGCTCACGCTCCAAATGCGCGCTGAGCGCGAGCCTTTGCAAAATGTAACCGGCTGCCTCGCGCCATTGGTAAGTTGTATATGAAAATGTATAAATATAACTATAGACATTACCGTGCTGCAGATTAAACTTTATTACATATCTTTTTTATTTGGGAAAATTGAGAAAAAATTCCTCAAATTAAATGATTCTCAGATAGCATTACCTACCATCGATTCTATTTTTTTTTTGCTCTCTGGTATAATAAAGGGCCTATATATATTAGGTTAATCTCTCTCTCTCTCTCTCTCTCTCTCTCTCTCTCTCTCTCTCTCTCTCTCTCTCTCTCTCTCTCTCTCTCTCTCTCTCTCTCTCTCTCTACTCTCTCTCTCTTCTCTCTCTCTCTCTCTCTCTCTCAGATATATATATATATATATATATATATATATATATATATATAACCTATATATTTTTAAACATACAGACCTTGTCCATGTATATATATATATATATATATATATATATATATATATATATATATATAATAAAGAAAAAAAAAGTAACGACAATGAAGAGAATAAAATCAAAATAAAAAAATGACGAATTAAAACCTTTTTAAAGTTTTTGAGCTTCACAACTCGTAAAAAAATTGGTAGCGAAAAATAAAAATGTTCAAAATGCTAAAACGGGATTTTTTTCATTTAATAAATTTCAAACAAACATGAGCATATATATATATATATATATATATATATATATATATATATATATATAAAAAAACTTATAATATATATATATATATATATATATATATATATATATATATATATATATATATATATATATATATATATATATATATATATGTTACTAACAATTAATTGCAAAAAAAAAAGGTTTTAAAAATTAATTTTCAAAATAAGCCTGCTTTTAAGTTAAGAGATGGTTCTATTATTCCATTTGGAAATATTACTAATTTGAAATACAACAATCAAATAAGAGTTTCAAATCCACCATCAGTTGTTCAAAATCATAATCATATTCAAAATCAAAGTTCATTTTGCACGATAAATTATAATTAAATAGGCCTATATCAAATACTTTTTAATAAAAAAAAAAATTAATAAAATTATTTTAAATGCTATTATTATTATAATATTTTTTTTTTATGATCATTTAGTTATAAAGGCAAGAGTTCTGACAAAACTATACTAAGCCTACGCACTTTAACGCTTAAAAGCAAACTGATTTGCAACCTATCCACAATGTATCATTTCCCTGGGACGATGAATTTTAACATGTTGAACGCTAATTTTATAATTGTTTCGTACGGGCAAATTTGAATTTCAGTTATTAAGGGGAGGATCCAGTTTTAAGAAAAACAAGCGGTTGTTCTTCATATACAACCACCTGTTGTAGGTATAAAACGTTGACGCGGTATATTTTCACATACATTATTCTCGTTCAAAATTTAATTGACATGTGTTGTAAAGTGTCTGCAACAATCATATTGGTTTGACATTTGAATAACAGCTATTCAATGACGGCTTTTTATTTCATTCAATAATAAATCATTGGGATTATAATAAGATGCAATTTAATTTTTTTAATATTTAATCCTATTAAAAAAATTAAAGAATAAAAAATAATAAATAGTTGCATCCTAGTTGCTAGTTGTATAAAATGGTGGTTGCGCAAACCTGAAACAAGACAACGGAAGGCACCCTTATATATATATATATATATATATATATATATATATATATATATATATATATATATATATATATATATATATATATATATATATATATATATCCCTCTATATATATATATATATATATATATATATATATATATATAAAGGAATGAGGTGGGAAAAGAAGAGTGCGTGAAGACGAAATCACGAAACCGTGATTCGAAGCGTCATTGTAATTGGGAAGTAAAAGCTCAATGCAATTCTTAAAGAGTAAATTAGCATGGATTTATAGTCCTGGACGTATATTGATTTATGTTAACTACAAATTCGGATAACACTATATAACACATTTTTTGTCTTTGGGCAACAACTGTAATTTCCTATTTTCTTATAACTAGAAAGTATTAAAAATGGCTAATATTTCCTCCAAACTTTGATTTTGTGACAAGGATAATGATCTTTCACAAATTTATCAATTCCGATTTTAAAAAAAATAAAAATTGGTAAATATAGTCATTCTCGGTTACACAAAGTACGGAAAAACGACATTTAACCCAAAAGTAGCATTTATTTATCTTAACAACAGAGACATCAAAATATTTAGAAGTGAAATTTTTTTTTGTATTTACGCTTATACGGTAAGTTGCTATAACGAATCAACCCGCAAATATAGTCTCCAATTATGTTTTCGTTATATGATCCTTAATAGTAGCGTTCAAACTCCAGAATATAATGGTGAAATCGCTCGCTATGCTCCTCTGAGTACGCCCCCATGTTCTCCTTGAATTTAACAAGATGAACATCAAGGATATGAACTTGGAGGGGCAACCTGCAGCCCATTTTGTCGTAGTTCCTGACCAAGGTCTCAACAAGCTCCTCATAGTTTTCGGCCATATTCCAAGCTGCTTTTTCTGTCCTAGTCAACTTCTTCGGGAATTCCTTGCACTCTATGATCTTTTTTATTTGTGGTCCAACGAAGACCAGCTTTGACCTTTCCAGACAGCAGAATGGCCTTGCAGGTTGATGAAGGCTGGCACTGCCATCAAAGCTGTTTCATGAGTCCTAATTTTATGTGTAGTGGAGGAAACAATATTTTCTGGGGGTCCAACAGAGGCTCCCATTTGACATTGTTCCTCCCTACACTGAACTCAGTCCGCTGTGGTCAATCCCGCCTTTGGTAGCGCCCTGCTGTCCCAGAGACAAAGGTAATATGGAAACTTGGTAAAGCCGCCTTGGAGATCCATCAGAGGCACCTTGATCTCCAAATAGCTTTACTATTTGTGTTCTTCATATTTAAGGCACTTATGTGCTTCACGCTCCTGTGTTCTCTTTGACTGCACGTGGAGTCAAGGAATAGATAGATACATGATCCACGTTGGTAGCACAGCTTTGGGACTCTTCGGTGGCTATCAATGAGGAGGCGTCACTCACGGTGTTACACAGGCACTTCCAAATGCTATAAACAAACTGTACTTTCTGGAGAAAGGCAGAGTCCAGCATTAGTGAAAAAAAGTTGAAAAGAGTGATGACGTTTTCTGACTGCGACTTTCTTTTCATAAACAAATTCCACTGCTTGAGTCTCGACATCAAAAGCTCGGCATTGGACTTTGTGAGATCAAGATCTCTGATCAAGTCGTTGATGTCTTCTTGGTTGGGGAAATATGGGTTTCTCTCCTCAGCTACACTATATATATATATATATATATCATATATATATATATTATATATATATATATATATATATATATATATATATATATATATATATATATATATATATATATATATATATATATATATATATATATATATATATATATATATATATATATATATATATATAAAATATATAATATATATATATATATATATATATATATATATATATATATATATATATTTATAATAACATATAATATAATATATATATATATATATATATATATATATATATATGTAATAATACTATATATATATATATATATATATATATATAAATATATTCTACAGTTCTTTTGCAAAGGTTCGCGGGTGTAAGTGTCAAATACTTTGTCATTGTCCCCAAAGGCATGCCAAAATATGCTCCATAGGTCTCGCACATTTTGTATTCACAGATGTATTCACAGGGTATCTTTTTGTTCGTGTCTTTATAAATTCACCGCAGACATAACAAAATGCAAAATCTGCTTGATATTTGTAACCTTCGATGTCATCTGAACATGAATACCTATCAAAAACAACGTATCTCTACTTGAATAGCAGCTAGACGACTGATGATATGATCATCTAATCAGCTAACTATATTGATACTTGATCTTACGTTCTCTGTAATTTTTTTTCGTCATCTAAGCTGCCAGAACGTTCAAAGAAATAAAAATATATTCGTGTATTCATGTTTCCACTGCAGAAATACAAATAGATCAGTTGAAAAGGGCTACATGGTAACAAAAGCAATGTTTGAAGGGAATATTATTTTTTCTTTGCTTTCTACACAGAAGCAATTAGGAAATAAATGCTATCAAGGCAAAGACAAAAAAACATTTTTCTTTTTTTATTACATAGTGTGTAATCTTTATCTTCTCACTTTTTTTCAGAGTCGCTGCATAAGATTTGATATTACAACTTGTTTTATTAAATATAAGTCACTAGTTACGTTTTCCACCCAGAGGACGCAAATCACACACACACACACACACACATTTACACACACACACTATATATATATATATATATATATATATATATATATATATATATATATATATATATATATATATATATATATATATATATATATATATATATAGTACCCTTGTTTAAAACCATAAGTAATGTTTAATTTAGTCTTTCATTGTGTAACACTTATTATGACTATAAATCATATTATATGAAACGATCACGTTTTATTATCAAATGAAAGATCCTTACAAGTCTTACACACACACACACACACACACACACACACACACACACACACACACACACACACACACATATATATATATATATATATATATATATATATATATATATACTCTCATATATCTCAATGTAGATATATATATATATATATATATATATATATATATATATATATATATATATATATATCAGGGTGGATAAACCCGTGGGTTTTTTAAAAAGGAAAAACCAATGTTTTTTTTTTAAACGATATAAACCATTTTTATTGGGGTTATTTCATTTATTTTTTAACTTTTAAAAAGAGACAATATTTTTATTTTTTTCTTTACATATTATTTATATCACTTATATCATGTTCTTAAGTTTTTGAATAAAAATATTTATATTGCGCACTCATAAAACAACAATTTAATTTTAGACAGTCATTTTTTCTTCACAAATTTATTAGGATTATATATATGTAGTACTCCATTATAACTTTGTAAAATAATTTTTAATTTATGTTCATTATCTAAGATTTGCGCTTCTTGCATTTTGCCTAAGTCAAGAAATGAAAAACTCACTCCAAATAAGCTCGATCTTTTGAGATACTCAATCACATTAAGAGTCAGATCAAATTGTTAAGAATCAGAAAATGCTCAAGATATATATAAGAAATCCTCCCGGCAAGAGAGAGATATGAAAGCTTCAAGGAAAAGGCTGAACTTAGTTTCAGTCACAGAATTTTCATAAGCAGAGTCATGTAGGCAATTATGGAAAACTTAGCCTTTAGAGTGACTACAATTTCGCCTACAGAAGTATCTCCAACAGAGAGGACTTTTTGTTACTTTTATACTTTCATTGCATATTTTTACTTATGTTGAATAAAACATCATTTCAAATATGGATTCTAAATTACCCTCCTCTTATATAGGGTGCTTATGTAAAAGATCACCAATCTAAGCATTAATAGCCCTATATAATTAGTCGAACCCTGAGTAGAACACCCAGAACTTCAATCAACATAACTGAAAACACAAAATGAAGAAAAGAAAAAACTAATACAATACTAAAATTCCCAATCAGAACACTCGAAAAAAATGACTCAAGCAAACGAGGAACATTATCGATACTGGACACAATTTTCATTTCTAATAAATTTTGGATTATGGTCTTCAGCTTTCACAGCTATCACAGTTCGAGGATTCATCTCTAGACATAGCATCCTTTACGGTATAGATTTCTTTCATCATTTCAAGTTTGGATTATGCAGAAACTCATTTTGGATTCCACTACGAACTGTGATCCTTTTCGAATTCTAAATGGTTCTGTGACCGCTCCCTTTTATGTATGAAGAAATTTTTCAAATAAAGGACCTAAATTTCAAGCAACTTCGCCTCTACATATGTAACTTCCTTTACGGTATGGATTTCTTTCATCATTTTAAGTTTGGATTATGGGCAGAAATTCATTTTGGATTCCACTACGAACTTTGATTCTTTTCGAATTCTAAATGGTTATGTGACCTCTCCCTTTTATGTATGAAATTTTTCAAATAAAGGACCTAAATTTCAAGCAACGTCGTCTCTATATATATGTCAAGCAATGTTTCTCTCGTCACTACAGCTTTGAAAACTATTTACGTGCGCATTGGTCAAACCATGGATACATTAGAAACGCCTTATACTGGACCTTTCCTTGGATTCAACGGTTCGATCGATGTGGCCTATTTAACTTGTGAATAATTCAATTGTTTCATATCAATAATTATTATGTATTAACATTTTGTATTTTTATGCATTTAAAATGTTTGTATGTTTGTTTCTCTAACTAGGATATAACCAAATATGCTTGTGTTTAAATGCACCTTTTATTTTCTGTATATATAACATTATTGTATTTTTATGTATTCAAATATTTGTATATATGTTTAGATCTTCGGATGTAACCAGTTATGCTCGTATTTGAATATTCTTCAAATTTCATGTATACTATTTTTGCCTTCAAATGTTTATATGTCTACTTATGTCTTCGGACATAATTAGATATGTTTGCATTTGAAAGTATAACTATGTATTTTAGTTATTATTTCTTGTATAATTATTATATATTGTGCATTGTTAAATGCCCACAAATATATATACATTTGAATGAAGGTTAATTTTATATCTTGTATAATTATTATAATATACTTTCTCACTCCGTGTTTAGCGCAGAAAGTAATGTAATTACTCCATTATAACTTTGTACAGAATGTTTAATTTATGTTCATGTTCGTACCAATGCTACGCTGTACTTTATCAAATGCTTAGCAAAAGTCAAAGTAAATAATATAAAAACCCGTCCTGTTGAGATACTCAATCATTAAAGAGAAATCAAATTATTAAGAATCAGAAAAGAGAAAATCTCACTCAAATTTCTCTCCAATCCTCCCGGCAGAGAGATAAACTTCTGCAAGGAAAAGGCACAGAGCTTATGAATTTCGATCACACAAATTTTCGCACTAAACGAAGAGTCAGGAAGCAATTGTGGAAAACGCGCTGGAAAAGGCTGTGACTACCAATTCGCCTACGAAGGAGGAGTATCTCAACAGAAGGGACTTTTGTTACTTTTATACTTTCATTGCATATTTTACTTATGTTGAATAAAAACATCATTTCAAATATGGATTTCTAATTACCATCCTCTTATATAGGGTGCTTGCTCTTAAAGAACCAATCTAGCAAGTAATAGCCCTATATATATATATATATATATATATATATATATATATATATATATATATATATATATATATATATATATATATATATATATATATATATATATATAATATATATATATATATATATATATATATATATATATATATATATATATATTCAAATTCAGAAACTCCTGCTTCTTACATTTCATCCATGAATAACACATTATCATCTTTTGGAAACACTAAAAACTTTGCTTCTTCGAAAATGAACAATGACTCTGGTTCCTCCTCCACCTTATTTATGCTCCTTCTGCCATTCTGCAATTTTATAAAGTCAAATCAAACTTTTCTTCTTTCTCCTTGTCTCTTTTGTATCTCTGATAGTAATACTGCTCGATTAACTTCTGCTAAAGCTCAACTCTTTACTCAAGATTTTGCCTCTAATTTTAGTCTGGATGACCGAAGCTATTCTCTCTCTCTCTCTCTCTCTCTCTCTCTCTCTCTCTCTCTCTCTCTCTCTCTCTCTCTCTCTCTCTCTCTCTCTCTCTCTCTCTCTCTCTCTCTCTCTCTCTCTCTCTCTCTTTAAGATGTTATTTCTGCACCATCTGAGCTTAATATTATGAAGGCTAATGTTCTTGAAGATATCTTTCCTATGTCCTCTAAGCTTGTGCTTCTGAGTTTGCACCCTTCCATGGCAAATTTATTCGTCTTTGCTTATCAACTTCAACCTTTCCTCCTGCTGAAAGCTTGTACTCATCCAGCCTGTACTTAAGAAGGGTGACCACGGTCATTCATCCAGCTATCGTCCTATTCCTTTAACCCCTTTTCACTCTAATGTTTTCTAGTCTATCCTAACAGAAAAATTTAGAAACATGTTAAATATTCTAATCTTATCTCTGATTGCTAGTATAGCTTCTTTAAAGAACGCCCAGCTGGTAACATTTCCCAATTTTTCTGACTCTTATTCTTCTGCTCTTCCGCATTTCGGTAAATCTTTTGCTTTGGTGCTAGACATATCGATGGCTTTAAATAGTATGTCACAAAACTTTAATTTCTAAATTTACCTCTTTCGGTATTTGTCCTCCTCACTGTAAACATCTATGGCTGCTATTGAAAAGAGCTAACATTTATCTATTACATCTAGCGATGGTGATGTTCCCAACAATCTGTTCCATCCCAAACTCTTTTGCTATTTTGGATTAAAGATCTATTTGTTACTTTGTCTCCTACCCACTCTTAGATCGATACTTCCACTCTTCTGT
>JABUQX010003372.1:15000-30000 GCA_015478945.1 Trachelipus rathkii | reverse complement strand
CTGATTGGTGAAGAACAAGGTGCGTTTAGGAGTGGTAGAGGATGTGTGGATCAAATCTTTACATGAAACAAATTGATTGAGAAAAATGAGGGAGAAGAAGAATAAATTGTATTTAGGTTTTATGGATTTGCAACAGGCGTATGATAGAGTTAATAGGAAGGTTTATGGCAGGTGTTAGTGATATATTGGTGTTGTGTAGGCTTCTGAATGGAATCAAAGTATGTATGACGATTAGTGAAGCGGTGTAAGAATAAATGGTGTCAAATGGTGATTGTTTAGGATTAATAGCGGAGTTAGACAGGGTTTGTTATGTCTCCTTGTTATTCAATTTGTATTATGGATGGGGTTATGAAAGAATTTGAGGTGGCGGATGGCAGGAAATGGTGTTAGAATTGTGGAGAATGGAGTGAGGTGGAGGGTGCCCTACTATTATATGCGGATGATTTGTTCTGTGTGGCGAATCTGAAGAGAGTTGAGAGGATTGATAAGAGAGATTTGGCAGGGTTGTGTGAAAAGGAGGGGCTTGAAGTAAACGTGGTAAGAGTAAGGTTATGGTTGTGAGTGAGGGACACTCCTCAGTGTGAATTTATGTTAGATGGTGAGCAGCAGAAACAAGTGTCTGAGTTTAAATATTTAGGGTATAATGTGGGATGAGAAGGGAACGGACGATGCAGAGCTGTAGTAGGAAAGTTGTGGAAGGTGGGAGGGGGGCTGTGCAATTAAATCCTTGGTGATAGTTTAAAGGGAGTAGGTGTGGGTGTGCTAGGGTCTTACATGAGGTATGTTGTACCTGTGTTATTGTATGGTTGTGAGACTATGGTCTGGTATAAGGAATTATACATCCTTAAAGTTCAATGTGTGTCAGATGGACAATCTTAGGGTGTGGCTAGGTGTGAGAGAATTGATTAAAGGAGAGATGGACGTATTAGAGAGTGGTGGTGGTGGGGTGTACTGGGGTAAATGAGAAAAAAAACAAAAGTATGTTGAGATGGTTTGTCGTCATGTGGAAAGGATGAATTGTAGTCGGTTGGTTAAGCGGCATGTTAGTGGCTGAGTGTGTTGGGAACCGACCGGCTTGGGAGACCGAAGAGAAAGGGATTAGTCGGTGAAACGAATGTCTGAAGGAGAGAAATGTGAGTTTGGCAGAGGCGAGAATAAAGGTGCATGATAGGAGAGAATGGCGGGGTTTTGTATGGGGGCATGGTTGTGGCCCACCTGGGCCAGGGGATGAACCCTTACATTGACGATTTACCATAGTGAGGGTCCGTCGCGGTCCCATGATGCTCTAGGGTGGATTTTCTGTCTGTGACGAGCTCTCACTAATTAATGGTACAGAGGGGGCGGTAAGGCTGGGCTTTCTTTTCGACGTTTGTCATGTTCTCCAACTGCTTTTCTTTTCCGATGCTTGTACAGCACCTTACCCCCAATCTTGGGGCAAAGAGGAAGGTGAAGAAAGAAAGAAAGATATATATATATATATATATATATATATATAATATTGTTTGACTGTTGTCTGTAGTGGATGGATTGAAAACTGGAAGGAAAGAGAAATATAGAAGCAGAGGAAGAGCAAAGAAGAGAGTTGTAAATTTAAGAGACCTTATATAGAAAGAATCTGAAGATTTGAAAAGAAGAAAATGCCTGCAAAACGAAAACTTGAACTGGCTATAAAAGATTTTAAATCTAAAAATCTAAATTCTCAAATTTCTATTTAGTTTACAAGCATAGAAAAAATATAAGTAAAACAAATCAAAATTATTTTTGACAAATTTGAAGTTGTGCAATAAAACTTTAGATCGCATTTACCTTTGGATATTTTAAACGTATTTTTAATAATAATTTTTTTAGAGCTTTTATTATTTATGGTCAAGAGTAAATTGTGTAGTCTTAACGCCTCTCCGATTTTGCTTCTTTTTGATGGCACAACAAGTAGTCTGCTCAACATATGGTTGCTAGTGAATAATTGACGGAGATTTTAGTAAATTTACGTGGAAACTCTATAGAAGTAATGGATGTTGACAATCCTGACCCTTGCGTGAAGAAAACTAATTAAAATTATGGATCAAACCTTCATTAAGGACGAAGAAGACCCCACCACAGAGAAATAAAACCAGAGAAATCTTGGCAAAGATTTTGAGTCATGAAGTTAAAACCAAGATTAGGACATGTATCTTTTGATGAAGAAGAAATAATATCTGAGTAAATAGTGATAATAATCAGTGATGGTGTTATTAATTAATGTTAATTTTAATGCTGTTGACAATAGTCTTAGTGATGGTAAAATTGTTAATAATTAGTGACATAATTGATAGATGATGATGATGATGATGATAATAATGATGATGATGATTGTTCTACCACTTTAACCTCTGTTCTATCTTAAGTTTTTGAGTCTATCTTCAAAAGTAAGATATGTAAGCATCTTATCTCCGATTGATTACATGGTTTCCTTAAAGAATGTTCGAATGGGGATCTTTTCTTTCTCTATAACTCTTGGACCTCTGCTCTTTGTATTTCTGTGAGTCTTTTGCTGTGGCGCTAGGCATATTGAAGACTTTCGAGAGAATCTAACACAAGTTTAATTTTTAAACTTTTCTTATTCTGTATTTATCTTTCTCTCTGTAACCTCTTTTAACTTCCTTTGTGTCATTCCATAGTAGCTGTTGTTGACAGCCGCTGTTCATTCAATAAATCTATCCTGAGAATTCTATTCAATCCTCAATTCTTTATATATTTTTATTTAATGATTTATCAGTTACTTTTCTGCAATCCACTCATATGATGAAAACTCCATCCACTCTTCATTAATTACTTCTCCCAATTTGAAAGACAACCCACTCAAAATGCACAACTCAAACCTTTCGTTCATATTTCCTTTTCCTGTGATTTCTTGGAAGGGTCACACTATCTATTTCTAAATTTAATGATATAAAGTAAAAAGTTGTCTTGTTTTCCTTATCAAGTAATTTTTATTAGAAGTTATTCTAACTTCTAATAAAAATTTACTTGATAAGGAATCAAGGTAACTTTTAACCTTAAATATCTGTTATTTTAACTAAAATTTTCTTGATAAGGAAAATAAGATAAGATAACTTCTTACTTTAAATTACCAAATTTTCAAGGGGAGGGGAAAAATGAATGTAAAGAAAACCCACCAAATTCCGTGCCTAACGCAATCTCCTCAAATCGTTGCAGCAGTGGGCCATAAAGAGAGGAAGATTGAATACGGCAGGAAAAACAGATGATGGCAAGAGTTCCACAGAACAGATGTGGCATCAAAGAAGGTGGCACTACAATAACTGAGCCATGAGTTTCAAATACTCACACAAAATTCATGTAAGAGCAAGGCACCTCTTGTACTACGAAAGTAACGCAATGGTTGAGGAATGAGAGAGGTTAACTCACTCGAGCACCTGCCATTGTAATACCTATAGAAAAGAGACAGTGAGCCATGGTCACGTTGCAGAGAAAGAGGTTCAAGGGAGTTTGAAAGTAGGGAACAGTTTATTAGTCTCATAGCCTTGGAATCAATCCAATCAAAAAGAAGGGTAGAACCAGAGTGACCCCAAATGTGAGAACAGTACTCCATTGATAAAATGAGGAATGAGCGTGATAAGAAGCTTTGTAGTATGAAGAAAGGAATGAGTGTATTAAGATAATTTGGTCATTGACGAGATACCACAGAGGGTGACTTTTACGGTGGTGTGAAGCTTCTGAGCGGATTTTAGCCGTGATGGTCTCGCACTTAAGAGTATGAGGGGTTGTGGTGGTGTGGGGGGGTGAACTTTTTCTTCAAATTAGGTCATATTCTACTTAGCTATTCTGTTTCTGGTGCATGTTACGCACCCTACCCCCAATCTGTGGGGACCCGTGGGGAATATAAAGAAAGAAAATTAAATTACTTAACTTAAAACTCATTAATGATCAAAAATTGATAAAATAATGACAAAATACTTTGTGTACAATTATATTTGATTAAAATTTTTAAAAAAGATTATTTGAATAAGATTGTTTAAAAAAGATTTTAATATAAGGGCCTAATGAATGTGTTCAATTGAAGGCCTTGGCCTAAGTTTCCGATGTATGTTTACATCAAGAAACCACTCCAAATTTTTACAGCAGAAATTAAAGACTGAAATTTGATGATGGAAATCTAGCTACAGCAAGTTTAAATCCAGATTTAGCAATGTTTAAAATTTTTGATTTCAGAGACACTTCGCTTGAAGAGTCTTCAAGATCTTTAAAGAATCTTTACTGTTTAATGCACCCACTGTTCAATACTCTTCTTATTCATCGGATTTTGAACCCTGCAATGTGTTTCTTTTCCACAAAATAAAAAAAAAAAAAAAAAAAAAAATGAAAGGGCATGGCTTAGGCGGGACTGAGGACAGCAAGAGGGCACGATTGTTACGCTTGAACACAATAACTTCCACTTAAAGCAGGAAGAACTGGGACTGTTGTACTGATGCTTAAGGGAACTATTGCTCGGGTGATGGTCATCAAGAGGGGTATGAGAATTAAATTGAATTAAAATTTCTAAAGCATCAATCTCAAAACTTTTGGATAATATATTTTCTTGGTACCATGTTAAATAACTTATGTGAAAGTAGACATTTTCACTCATTTCTGCATTTAGAGTTACTTACACAGTGACAAATTGTCGAATTTGTTAAAGTTAGTGCCGGCCTACCCAAAAACACACATATTCTATGAATGATCATTTTTAAATATTACTTCAGCTGTAGCATTAAAGTAGAAAAATAAAAAAAAATAAAAAAAATTCTGATAATTATACTTTAACATGAGCCAACTATATATAATATAACTTACACTATACTCCATGTGTGAGTTTCCAGATCAAGACAGTAAAAATCACTTAAACGGCGTTCCTTATGTCTTCCTCCAAACATATAAACCTTGTTTTTTAAAAGGGCTGCAGCATGAGCAGCTCGGGCACTTGGCTTACATCCTATTGATTTCGGCCAAACCCATAGATTAATGGCTAAATAATAAAATAATAATAATAATAATAATAATAATAATAATTTATCATTATTATTATTTATAAAAACATTAATGTAAAATAATTATTCATGATATACAAATACATAGTTAATATTCACTGCAAATTTTAAATCTTTGAATATATATATATATATATATATTATATATATAATATATATATATATCATTATATATTATTATATATATATATATATATTATATATATATATATATATACATATATATAATTTATAATGTATATATATATATATATATATATATATATATATAATATATATATATATATATATATATATATATTATATATATATTATATATATATATTACATATATTATATATATATATATAATATATATATATATATATATATATATATATATATATATATATATATATATATATATTATATAATATATATATATAATTATATATATTATATATATATATATATATATATATATATAATATATGATTAATGTTAGAAGCCAATAACAGAAAAGAGGCCGAAACCGATACTCTATTTTTTTAGGCGCCGATACCTACCGATTACTTTTAATTAATAATAATAACATACACAGAATAAGATTAGAACATGTGTACAAGCTTAGGCAACTCAGGATTTGCATTCCCTGTACACCAATACTTATCATTTATTTCATATTTGTTGTTGCCCAAGTATAATTATTTTATAAAATTAAAATTAGTATATTTTGGAATAATAAATCAAATATAATATTAATAACTTTCTTTATGTTTGTGTTTATTTGAAAAAATATTTATTTCCATTTCCAGTAAGTATTAAATCAAAGTTTAGCTACTAGCTTTTATGTTTTTAACGATGATTACAATTTACAAGAAGAATCTTTAACTTTAACAATATAAATAATAAAATAATTGAAAGAATGGAAAAAATTAATCAGGCTGAAAAGAAAAAAAAAACGCTATTATTCAAAACATGACATAATAATACATACTCCATTAAGATAAAGATAGATATCATTCAATACACAAATTCAAAAATTCTCAAATTGTGATGCAAAAACATTAAGCTTTCACTTTGTATCTAGCATGAGGCCTTTTCCCTTTTGGGTGTTTACCAATTTCCCCACCCATACACTAAAAAATACGCTCTGCTCTCGACTGATGAGGGGAAGGGTGATAAATATTTGCTTTGCAACACTTGATAATAATGGAAACCTTGCCCATTTATGCCACCACATGAAAGGATTCACTTTTGTAGGCAACATTTCCATGTATTGTAGACTTATCTCCTCTTCACAGATTGCAAATTTGAATTATCTTTGCTCTTAATGACTTTCTCTTCAGTTTTTTTTTGATGAGGTTCCCTTGGTGTGATTCTTTTGAAGGTGAAGAAGTCAATGCAATTTCGGCCATGATCTTATCAAAGTCTTAACATATCCAAATCCTCTTCATCTTAAGTAGGTTTATTGCTGAAAAGCCACCATCGTCACTATCAGTGCTGTTGCCAGGGGTTGTGATTAAGGCGGCTTCCACTTCTGCGAATCTATTTTTTGTCACGCGAGCAAGCTCCTCGTTTATCCTATTTAAATGCATTCTAGAAGTGCGTTCCACCGTCGGAGATGCCCATTTCTGGTGGGGTTTCAGCAGCTTTAAGAACTCCTTAGAACCTTTTATATATCGACAATTAGATATTATTATTAAAAATCTAAAAAGTTTCTCATAATTCTTCACCCCAAAAAAGTAAGAAGTATCGGCCAAGTATCGACCGTATTACCGATACCAAAAAAAATGGCCGAAACTATTGGTACATCCCTAATATATATATATATATATATATATATATATATATATATATATAATATATATATATATATATATATATATATATATATATATATATATATATATATAATATATATACTATATATATATATATATATATATATATATATATATATAATATTATATATAATATATAATATATAACATAATATAATATATAATATATGATATAATATATTATATATATATATAATATTATAATATAATTATATTATATATATATATTATATATATATATATATATATATATATATATATATATATATATATATATATATATATATATAATATATATATATATATTATATATATTAAATTATATATGCAAATAATACTTACTTGTAATCATAATAAACAAGTTGATCTAGCCACCCTTTAGAAAATACACCAAATTCTGTTACAAATTCCACAGGAACAGGGTGCATCACCTCTTCTCAGATATGCTCCTTCCGAGCCTCCAAAACATAAAACCTATATATTATTATATATATATATAGTATAATATATATATATATATATATATAAATATATATTATATATATATATATATATATATAATATATATTAATATATATATATATATTATATACTATATATATATATATATATATATATATATATATATATATATATATATATATTTTTATATATATTTTATATCTGTATATTATATCTATATACAAAATATTAATATATAATATATATATATATAATATATATTATAATATATTATTATATATATATATATATATAATATATATATTATATAGTTTAAACTGCATGTTATAACTATGACAACAGCTTATTAATTGCATGTAGGTTAGCCCATATCTTAGTAATAGTTTTTGCTTTTGGTAGAACCCTAGTTGGTGTTGTTACCGTACGCGACCTTTTATTTGACAATACCGTGCAAGGTATTTTTGAGCATACGTTTGGCAAGGTCTACCGCACGCCGGTTACTTTGTTATATGCAGAGTCGGCTTCAACGCATTTGTCAATTGTCGATTAATTTCGCATTTTTTATTCAAGATCGACTGGGTTGCTTTTTCTGCTGTTTCCGTGAGTCTTACATTGTGGCGAGTTTCTAGCTGTGGTGTTTCAGTAAACATTATATATTAATCATTTATATTTAGTTAATAACTCTAGTCCTCCGGCTTAGCAGTGTGTCCATTACAGCGTCCTACATTATTAATTTATATTTTACAATAGTCATTATATATTTAATTTAGAATAGATCTTGTAGGAAAACAGGTTTGAATAAACTGTCTTCAAACTTTCTACGACTAAGGCTAGGCTGGACCACTGCTCGATTTTTTTTTTTAGATAAATCTTAGAAAATTCATGCCTAGTAGGTTCATTGCTAATAGATTAATCCTAAATAGGCCTCAATTCTGATCTAACCTGACGGACTTCGCAACCATTTTTATAATGCATGGTTTTTAATATTTAAATTTAAATTTTTTTTATGTTTTCTAGATTTATTTTAAATTTCAAAATTCTTAAAAATCTTAATTTTTATAGGATTTTGGGGTTTCATTTTAAACACTTTCACTGGAGTTGCATTTGCTATTGTTATGAAGAAATATATTGTTTGTTGAATGGGTTTTTTCAATCAAGATTTTTCCTTACCACTGCCAACAATTACATCCGACACACTTCCATCTCAACAACACCTCAGGGTATATATTAACCTTTACTTTGTGTCAAATATTGACAAACCCTAGAGTGCTGCGTGGGTTTAGCATGTTGGGTGATTGGGCCAATCAATTTTAGTTTGACTGGGACAGTCTCAATAGGTCCATGTGGCTTTTAACTCTCTATATTTTCTATGTTTCTATGTTCTATATTTCTATAGCAAATCAATACTTACAAAGATGCTGTTGCATATAGCAAATCAACACCTAACCATCCAAGGAGAATAAGTTAAGCAGAACGTTACAATGACATTACTTGAATAGCTATAAAAATTAACTATAAAAAAATTTTACTTCACGAATCGATACGGAAAGTGGTCTTACCTCAAGCCTATATTGTTAGATTTTTAAATCTATCAGAACTGTTACTATGAAACACCTCATAAGCATTTCCTCAGCAAATATCTCGCTAAGGTTGTTTTCTTCTAACTTGGTTAACTAACTTTGGATTCGAATTTCTGAAGTATGATGAAGTAGAATAGATTAAAGTTATTCTAACTTCTTGCCATATACAAAATCCTGATAAACGTAAATAATCTGTTGCTTTTAAAGATCTCGACCCGCGTTGAACATATCGATATTCCAATATATATGAATTGCATGTCGCATTTCAATATATAAGCTCCTCACCAACCGACCATTATTTTGATCTGACTGAGGGAGTTGGACAAGTGTCATTTCAATCCCTTCCACATACGTTCTCAAATGACAGTATTCAGAGCGCTCCTGGCTCAGTGGTAGAGCACTCGCCTAGCAAGCGAGGGGGCCCAGGTTCGAGACGGGGTTGGAGCGAGAGAATGTGAATTATTCTCCATTATCTCTAGCTTCGTCCCACTCAGACGTTAATGAGTACATTGGTAGCGTGCTTGCTGCTAATGGGAAAAACTCCGGCTACCGCGAAAGGGCTGGCCAGCCAGCGGATTTGCCGTTAGGCCCAAGTTACCCAAGGACCTTTCTCGTTGTGTCCTACAGGGGGGTTGGTGAGTTTTTTTGGTGAGGTGAGTATTCAATTCAGTCTTCCTTTACATGATCAAATTACTTGAGAATACATTACGGAGTTCTAGATGTGACCGCCGTGAATCAGATTATTATGAATTTATGGATGTTGATACTTCTTGGGAGAGGGAAAATGTTGCATAATAGTTGTTATTATTATTATTATTATTACATTTGGGATACAAAATTTCAACTTCTTTTGATAAACTTATTTAGTTAATTAACGGTCTTATTTTCTTATTTCCAGATATCCATACATGATTACGTACAGAAATAGACTAAAGCTAAAATGTATCATTTTGACACAAAATCATCTGTTTAACTAAAAAACAGGCCTAGTTTAAAAACTTCTGATTATTTTAATAAAATAGTTCAGTATATTCCTGAACACTATAGAAAATTCCAATAAATGAAACCTCTTTGATAAATCTCCATTTTATCTGCAATATGCGAATGTCAGAAATCTAATACAGTAATTTATTAACATTTAAATATAAATATAACTCACTAAATACTTCATAAAAAATGAGCTATACACCAAATTTGCTTGAAATCATTTAAAAAAAAAATTTAAGTTTAATTTTATTCAAATTCTGAAGTATTTCAATGCTCTACTCACTAACCAATATTCAATTTTTTGAAAAATCTAAAGTAGTTTATTTTAACTTTTACTTACTAGGTATATATTTTTACAACGTGGCTTCGTTATAATAAAACAGTTATGTTACCTGTTTGAGAAAGCCCAACTGGCACTTTTATCACAAGCATAAGGAGGAAAACCAGAAGGAACAAGAAGCTCCCAGACAAAAGTTTCAAGATTTAAACGCCACAGTATATCCATACCCCCATCAAACGGTTCATTACCATTAAATCCTGGAATAATAATAAATATTTTTCAAATTGCAGTCCCTATGTGACTATATTTGTTTTTATATTTTGTTTTACAATAGAAGAAAATGAATTAAAAAAATCCTACACACATTTTATATATATATATATATATATATATATATATATATATATATATATATATATATATATATATATATATATATATATATATATATATATATATATATTATATATATATATATATATATATATATATATATATATATATATATATATATATATATATATATATATATATATATATATATATATATATATATATATATATATATATATATATATATATATATATATTTTTGAAGAAGAAATGTGAGTTTGGTAGAGGCGAGAAGAAAGGTGTATAACAGGAGTGAATGGAGGGGGATTGTGAGGGGGTATGGTTGTGGCCCACCTGGGCCAAGGGATGAACCCTTACATTGACGATCTACCATAGTGAGGGTCCATCGCTGTCCCATGAAGCTTTAGGGTGGATTTTCTGACTGCGATGAGTTCTCACTAATTAATGGTACTGAGGGGGCGGTAAGGCTGGGCTTTCTTTTCGACTTGTGTCATGTTCTTCTACTGCTTTTCTTTTCCGATGCCCGTCGCGCACCTTACCACCAGTCTTGGGGAGAAAAAGGTAGATGAGGAATATATATATATATATATATATATATATATATATATATATATATATATATATATATATATATATATATATATATATATATATATATATATATATATATATATTTAAATAAAAAAAAAACATATTTTTTATATATATATATATATATATATATATATATATATATATATATATATATATATATATATATATATATATATATATATATATATTTTTATTATATTATATATATATATATATATATATATATATATATATATATAAAGATATATATATATATTATATATATATATATATATATATATTATATATTATATATATATATATATATATATTATAATATATATATATAATATATATATATATATATATTATATATATATATATAGAGATATTATAAATATAGAGTTATATAGAGAGAGAGAAATATAAAGGTATAGTTATTAATATTATTATATACATATATATATATATATATATATATATATATATATATATATATATAATAATTCCTCCTATCCCCAGATTGGGTGTGAGATGTGTAACATGTGCCAGAACAGAAAAGTAGCAGAGAAATCATCGCAATCAGAAAAATCCACTCTGAGGCTTCAGGAGACTACAACGGACCCTTACGGTGGTATCTCGTCAATGTGGGGTTCATCTCATGGGCAAAGCCCAACACCATACCCCCTCACAGAGCCCTGTCATTCATTCCTGTTATGCATCTTTCTTCTAGCCTCTGCCAAACTCAGATTCCTCTCCTTCAAGCATTCCTTTACAAACTCAATGTACTTTTTCTTCAGTCTCCCAGCCTGTCGATTCCCAGCACACCCACTACTATACATCCACTTAACCAACCGACTATAATCCATCCTTTCCATATTTTATTTATTTATTTTTTTAAACTAATGGTTCACACCTCACGGGCATAGCCCTATTCAAGGAGGGAAACTTCTCTAGGTAATTTCTACCTAGGATTCGAACTCGCGACCTTGCCATGCGACTCCGTCGCTCTACCGTTTGAGCCAAACCATCTCAATATACTCTCGTTTATTCTCTCATTTACGCCATTCTTCACACCACACGACTCTCCAATACGTTCATTCCTCATTTCATCAATTCTTCTCACACCTAACACGCCCCTAAGATTGTCCATCTCCACACTTTGTACCTTACATCTATACCTCTTATTCCAGATCATAGTTTCACTACTATGCATTAACACAGGTAACAACATACCCTCATGAAAAACCTAGAGCACTCAAGACTTAGTCCCTTCACATCAACCAAGGATTTAATTGCACCAGCCATCTTCCTACTATTCACAACTTTCCTACTACATTCTGCATCATCTGTTCCCTCTTTATCCAACATATATCCTAAATATTTAAACTCAGATACTTGTTCCAGCTGCTCACCATTTAACATGACTTCACACCACGGACTCTCCTCACTCACTACCATAACCTTACTCTTATCTACATTTACTTTTAAACCCCCTCCTTTTACACACCCTGCCAAACCCTTCTACCAATCCTCTCAAACTCTTCAGATTCACCACACAAAACCAAATCAACCGCATACAATAAAGCAGGGCACCATCCACTCTCTTCCATTCACTATCAGTCTAACACCTTCGCCTACCACCCCCACCTCCAATTCTTTCATAACACCATCCACATACAACTTAAATAACCAAGGAGACAGAACACATCCCTGCCTTACCCCGCTATTAATATTAAACCAATCACTTTTGACTATATATATATATATATATATATATATATATATATTTATTCATAATTATACTTTTATCCAAATAAAAATAAATATATATATATATATATATATATATATATATATATATATATATATATATATATATATATATATATATATATATATATATATATATATATATATATATATATATATATATATATATATATATATATATATATATATCTTCTTCTTCTTCATCTTCCTTTTTTTTTCCCAAGACTGGGGGTAAGGTGCGATACATGCATCGGAAAAGAAAAGCAGAAGAATATGACAAAAGTCGAAAAAAAGCCCAGCCTTACATTAATTATTGAGAACTTGTCGCAGACAGAAAATCCACCCTAGACGGGACCGCGACGGACCCTCACTATGGTAAATCGCCAGTGTAAGGGTTCATCCCTTGGCCGTAGGGCCACAAACATACCCCTCACAAAACCCCCATTCACTCCTATTATGCACCTTTATTCTCACCTCTGCCAAACTCGCATTTCTCTCCTTCAGACATTCGTTTACTGACTCAATCCACTTTTTCTTCGGTTTCCCAGCCGGTCGGTTCCCAACATACTCGCCACTATACATCTGCTTAACCAACCGACTATCATTCATAATTTCCACATGACCAAACCATCTCAACATACTTTCATTTATTCTTTCATTTACCCCTTTCTTCACACCACACAACTCTCTAATACGTTCATTCCTCATTCTATCAATTCTTCTCACACCTACCATGCCCCTAAGATTGTCCATCTGAACACATTGAACTTTAGATCTATACTTCTTATTCCATACCATAGTCTCACTACTATACAATAACACAGGTAACAACATACCCTCATGTAAGACCCTAGCGCACTCCAGACTTAGTCCCTTTACATCCACCAACGATTTAATTTAATTGCACCAGCCACCTTCCTGCCATTCACAACTTTCCTACACTCTGCATCATCCATTCCCTTCTCATCCAACATATATCCTAAATATTTAAACTCAGACACTTGTTCCAGCTGCTCACCATCTAACATAACTTCACACCGAGGACTGTCCTCACTCACAACCATAACCTTACCCTTATCTACGTTTACTTTCAAACCCCTCCTTTTACACACACTCTAAATCTCTCTACCAATCCTCCAACTCTCTTCAGATTCGCCACAATAAAACCAAATCATCCGCATATAATAGGTAGGGCACCCTCCACTCCATCTCCATTCTCCATCATTCTAACACCATTTTCTGCCACCCCACCTCTAATTCTTTCATAACCCCATCCATATACAAATCGAATAACCAAGGAGACATAACACAACCCTGCCTCACTCCGCTATTAATACTAAACCAATCACTTTTTACTCACACCATTTATTCTTACACACGGCTCACTTTCTTTTATACTTTTGATTCCATTCAGAAGCCTACCACCAACACTATATATCACTAACATCTGCCATAGAGCTTCCCTATTAACCCTATCATACGCCTGTTGCAAATCCATAAAACCTAAATACAATTTATTCTTCTTCTCCTCATTTTCTCAATCATTTGTTTCAATGTAAAGATTTGATCCACACATCCTCTAACCAAACTCCTAAACGCACCTTGTTCTTCCAATCAGTCCTTCAGTCACTGACGCACTCTTTTCGACCAAAATACCAGCATATATCTTCCCTACAACACTCAGTAAACTAATTCCCCAATAATTCCTACAGTTCCCCTTATCTCCCTTACCCTTATATAAGGGTACTATTACTGCTCTCCTCCAATCCCTCGGAACTATACCCTCCATAAACGCTTTATTACACAACTTCCAAATCAAATCAATCACCATCTCGCCTCCGTTCTTGATCATTTCACCAGTAATTTCATCTATACCTGCAGATTTGCTATTCTTCAACTTTTTCTCTCACTCTACCCATTACCTCCTCCTTACTAATAAATAACCTCACCCCCAAAATATATATATATATATATATATATATATATATATATATATATATATATATATATATATATATATATATATATATATATATATATATATATATATATATATATATATATATAATTTTTGACTATTATCTTCTCTATATTCCTCTGTTATACAAAAAATTCATTAAACTGTTCATATATATAATATATAT
>JABUQX010003372.1:0-10000 GCA_015478945.1 Trachelipus rathkii | reverse complement strand
ATTGCCTGTAGAGTTTCTTCTCTCGGTTGGCTTGTGCGTACTCTTGGGACCACCAAGGGGTTACCGACCGTCTGCCTGAGAAAAATTGCGGAATGCAAGCTTCCGCTGCCGAGATGACGACTTGCTGGAAGAAGTGAAAGGCATCATCAACAGTCGGAAATCGGTTATTGAAGGGAGAAAGTGGGATAGCTGTGGCCTGATAAAAAGGAGCCCACTCCGCTCGATCATAACGCCAGCTGGAGTTAGGTTTTAGCATTGGGCTTGGTACAAGCTCATTTAAAGCTATTGGGTAATGATCACTGCCAAATAAATAATCAAAGCGGGACCAGGTAAAGCGATCCATAAGAGAATGGGAGCAAAAGGAAATATCAATACAAAAAGAAGTGTGTGTATCTAAACGTTCATATGTAGGGAGTCCTGTGTTAAGGCATCCCAGGGAAAAGGGGGTTAGATCTATTAGGATCTTGGACTTAGACGAAGTGACAGAGTCGCCCCATAAGGGGTGGAGGTTTAAGTCTCCTAGTATAACAACCGAGTCGACCTTAGCAAGATCAGTCAAGTCGACCTAGTAAATACAATACCTCGGAGTCAATCAGATAGAGCAGATAAGTTCAGTAGATAAGTGAATTCATGCTGCCACTGCATTAAGTTTAGTTTGGAGAGGGACTGGAGAATAGGGACAGATTTATGAATGAGTATTCCTGCACCTTCCTATCATTGTCACCTCTTTCTATAGAGGTTAACGGCGATTTATATTCAGACGGTTGAAAGAAGTCACGATGACATAGTCGAAGTTCCTGTAAACATATACACTTTGGTGTACATATGTTTATTAGTTGAACAAGTTCTTCGAAATTAGAGTAGTAGCCACGACAATTCCATTGAAGGAAAGTGGCCATGCTGAGTTGTTATAAATATTATGATGATGGTCTTTTAGAGACAATTGTCTCTATGTGACTAGGGGTAGTGTTGGAGGTGGGTTCGGATGGAGAGGAAAGGTTGAGACGTGGATCTCGGCGAGGAGGGGCAACATATCCTGGAGGTAAAGAGTAGTCATACAACAGAGATTTAGGTTGTATGACCGCTTTTGGGAAGGAGTTTCAGACTTCACCATGAATGCGAGATAAGTTGAGTTCAACTAAGTCCAACTTATTATGTGGGTTTGGTTGGTCAATGGAAGAGCAACCAAAATGCTCATGTTTATTAATGAGAGCGGTAAGCAGATTCAGAAATGTGGGAGGGATAGAGTTGTTTCCATGGAAATGGGGAAGGAAGGTGTCACCGGAAGGGTGTCGTCTTTTTGAGAATGTGTTGGGGTTGCGATATTGGGTTCCAATATAGGATTCGATGGATTGGCAAGGTCTGATACTGGAGATTTTGCCAGTAATTCATCATGCAAGTGATTTTGGGAGATTGGACAATTTGATTGGAGAATGGGGACCTCTGGGTCTCTTTTCATGCCTCCAACAAACCCAGAACGCTTAGAGCGTTTGCGACGTTTACGTTGGACAGTTTTCCATTCACCTTTCTCGGAAGTGCAGGAAGCATTAGAAAGAGAATGGGTCATCACATCAAGCTCCATTTGGGAGCTGTTATCCATTTCATCTGCTAGGGTATAGAATCCCTTAGGGAGTGCTGAGATAAGAAATTCGGAAGAAGAGTTATAGGAAGATTCAGAAGAGCTAGAATTATCTTGCAGACTATTAGGTATGAGAAGAATTGATAAAATGAGGAATGAACGTATTAGAGAGTTGTGTGGTATGAAGAATGGGGTAAAGAGAATAAATGAAAGTATGTTGAGATGGTTTGGTCATGTGGAAAGGATGAATGATAGTCGGTTGTTAAGCCGATGTATAGTGGTTAAGTGTGTTGGGAACCGACCGGATGGGAGACCGAAGAAAAAGTGGATTGAGTCAGTAAAGGAATGTTTGCAGGAGAGAAATGTGAGTTTGGCAGAGGCGAGAAGAAAGGTGCATGATAGGAGAGAATGGCGGGGTGTTGTAAGGGGGTATGGTTGTGGCCCACCTGGGCCAGGGGATGAACCCTACACTTGACAATTTACCATAGTGAGGATCCTCGCGGTCCCGTAAGCTCTAGGGTGGATTTTCTGATTGGCGACGAAGCTTTACTAACACTAATGGTCCAGAGGTGGCCAACCTCAGTTTTTCTCAGTGTCATAGTGATATTTTTCATCAGTTTTTCTCTTTTCCATGCATGTAACGCACCTAATTCCAATCTTGGGGAAAAAAAAGGTAGATGAAGAGGGGTTATCATATATATATATATTATATATATATATATATATATATATATATATATATATATATATATATATATATATATATATATATATATATATATATATATATATATATATATATATATATATATATATATATATATACGGTATATATATATATATATATATATATATATATATATATATATATATATATATATATATATATATATATATATATATATATATATATATATATATATATATATATATATATATATATATATATATATATATACCGGTATATATAAATAAACCTATAGCCTTTATATATAGGGAATGGAAACATTCACATCCGAGAATGTGCAACATTAAATATTCACGTCTCACAGATGTAAAATTAGACATCTGCATCCACAGATATTAAAATTTGACATCTGATATTATAGAGATAGATCGCCTATATATATATATATATATATATATATATATATATATATATATATATATATATATATATATATATATATATATATATATATATATATATATATATATATATATATATATATATATATATATATATATATTTAGGGATGTATAGCGATAGTATCGGTATCTGTATCGGTATCGTTTGTCGTATCGGGTATCGGTATCAGTATTGGTTAATATGCTGATACTTCTTACTTTTGGATGAAAATTATGAGAAACTTTTAGATTCAATAATAAATCTAGTTTCGATATATATAGTTATAGCTCTACTAGGTTGTTTTTTTTTTTTCCTTCGACTTCTTTTTAACTTAGATTTTTAGCGTTTCTCCAACTTGGGTTTTAGCGTAACATTTACCTATTTGAATAGCCATTATTATAATTTATACAGATTTAGCTTCCACTTTTTTAGTTGATCAATAATTTTTTTTCTTTTTTTGTACGCAATTTCGTGAGTGTGTGTGAGTGCGCGAGTGTTTTTAAACTTTCTGGATTATTCATATTTTAGATATTTACTGTAAATAGGGTTTTAGCGTTTTAAAATTTCAGGTTTTAAATTTAGGTTTTAGCGTACAAATAATTTTTCCTCATTTCTCCTTTGGTTTTTGTCGGTTTGATTTTGTCTGTTATTTTTATTTTTTTTTGTTATGATTGTGTGTGCATGTATGAGAGCAAACTTGCACAGGCGCGGGCTTTCTATTGACTTTACCAACATTAGTGGCTTGCACTCTAACTCTGCATCCGTGGAATACCACCTCTCTAACTCTAACCCTAATTTTTTGCTCTGCGTTGCTTCTACGCTAACTATATTTGGAGTGACTGCTTTGACTCTGGAGACGCTTCAGCTTCTGCTGGTAAAGTTGGAGCTGTAATCGTTGATGGGATGAGCAGGTTTATTCCTTCTTCGACTAAATCTTTTTTACCTCAAAATCCATGGTTCGATCTTGCTTGTTCTCTGGCCATTCAGGCTAGAGACAGTGGTATCGGGTGTGGAAAAATTCTCATTCTCCTATCACTCTTGCTAATTTTCAATTAGCTAGAAATCATTGCAGGGATACTCTTCGACGAGCAAAGCGGACTTTCATTAAACGAAAGTGCGCTGACCTCCTTGGTTCTCCTACTGACAAATCTTTCTGGCCTCTTGCCAAAAACATCTCTAACAACTTCTGTAAATCATTCTTTCCTCTTCTTATTCGCTCTGATGGTTCTGTTGCTAATTGCTAAAGGGAGTGTGCTTCTGAACTGGCGCCTGTCCTTGTTCAACTCTACTCTCTATGTCTGAACACTAATACTTTTCCTCAGTGCTGGTGCCGTAGCTTGCGATCAACTGATCCAAAAAGGTAGCCGTTCTGATCCTTCAAACTATCGCCCTATAGCTCTCACTTGTATTCTATCTAAAGTCTTTGAAACTCTTCTTAACTCTCATTTCCTGGATCATCTGGAGTCTCATTCCCTTCTTTCTGATCATCAGTATGGCTTTCGACGTTCGAGGTCAACTGGTGACATACTTTCCTATCTAACTGATTTATGGTCTTCTGCCCTTAGGGACTATGGGGAGTCTTGCGTGGTGGCGCTTGACATATCCAAAGCTTTTGACCGGGTATGGCACGCGTCGCTACTCTCGAAGCTCCCTTCCTTTGGGTTTCCTCCTTCTCTTTGCTTACTCATGTCTAGTTTTCTCTCCGATCGCTCCATATCAGCACTCGTTGATGGAGCGTCCTCTTCCTCCTTTCCTGTTAATTGTGGTGTTCCTCAAGGTTCTGTTTTGTCTCCAACTTTATTCCTACTTTTCATCAACGATCTCCTCAGCTGTACTTCTAACTCTGTTCACTCTTACGCCGATGACTCAACTCTCCATTCTTCTACTTATTTCAAATCTGCTCCCTCTTTTGCATCTAGAGCTGCCTCTCGTCTTCTGCTTTCTGATTCTATTCTTGCCGATCTGGATGGGATTTCCCGGTGGGGTCACCGCAACCTTGTAAAGTTCAACTCTTTAAAAACTCAACTTCTTTATATCTCCCTCTCAAAAACACCTCCCAACTTTCCTATTTTCTTCGACGGCTCTAACGTCTCACCTGTGAATAACATAAACATTCTTGGTCTCAACATAAACAACAAATTGTCTTGGAAACCTCATATTACAATGGTTGCCAAGGTGGCCTCAAAGAAGCTGGGAGTTCTGTTCAGGTTGCGGGAATTTTTTTCCTCTGAACAGTTACTCCAGTTATAAGGGCCTTATTCGCCTTGTATGGAGTACTGTTCTCACGGGGGGGGGGCTCCGGCTCCACCCTTCTATTGGATAGGGTTGAGTCTAAAGCTAAGAGACTAATAAACTGTTCCCTACTTTCAAATTCATCTCTGCGACGTGACGTTGGTGCACTCTCTTTTCTATAGGTACTTCAGCGGCAGATGCTCGGGGGGGTCGCATATCACCAACCTTGCGTCATCCTCGTATCACAAGGGGCTCTCGCATGAGTGTTGCGTGAGTATTGGAGTGAACCCCAGACTTGCCTGTCGTGGTGCCTCTTCTTCCAGTACTTCTGTTCTGGTGGAACTCCTGCCTTCTTCTGTTTTTCCAACTGTATTTAATCTTCCCCTTAAACCCATGTCTGCGCTCACCTGAGAGATTTGGTGTTAGCTGGGGATTGCGGTTTTCTATGTTTCATCTTCTGCTCCCTCCCAAAGTGGGCCCAGCCTGTGAGTGGTGGTGAACTCTAATACTCCAACTGAAAAGCCAATCTCTTTGGCCTCCTATTCCTCTAACTCAACCCTGGACGATTCTGTCATTCCTCTTTCTCCTCCTCTTTCAGGTGTCCTATGCTTTTACCTGTGATTACATTTGATAGAAGCATGGGTCTCTGAAATCTATGAACGCAGGGGAAGGCGTGGTAGCCCAGATGGCATTCATCCCCGAGTTTTGAGTGATTGTGCTTCTCTGTGCTGACCCCGAGCCTCATTCAACTATATTCTCTATGCCTTCAATACTAGCACTTTCCATCAGTGTTAGAAGGAATATATCCAACCTATTCCGAAAAAAAGAAAGCCGCTCTGAAACTATCGCCCTATAGCTTTAACTTGTATTCTATCTAAGATCTTTTGAAACTCTTCTCAACTCTCACTTCTTTGACCATCTGGAATCTCATTCCCTTCTTTCGGATCGCCAGTACGGCTTTTGGCGCTCGAGGCCTACTGGTCTACTTTCCTATTTAAAAGATTTATGGTTTTCCGCTCTAGGAACCACGGGAGACTCCTGCTGGTGGCGCTGGCCACATCCCAAAGCATTTGACCCGGGTATGTCACGTCACTGCTCTCCCAAGCTCCCTCCTTGGGCTTCTTCTCTTTGCTTACATATGTCTAGCTTTCTTTCAAATCGCTCAATATCGGCTGCTGTTGATGGGGCGACTTCTTCTTTTTCTGTCAATAGTGGTGTTCCTCAGGGTTCTGTATTATCTTCTACTTTATTCCTGCTTTTCATTAATGATCTTCTCACCTGCATATCTAACTCTATCCACTCATATGTTGATGACTCGACTTCATTCTTCAACTCATTTCAATTCTGCTCCCTTACTTCTAGAATTGCCTCGTCTTAATCTTTCCGATTCTATTCTCGCTGATCTGGATAGAATTTCCGGGTGGGGTCGTCTCAACCTTGTGAAATTTAATTCTTTAAAAACCCAACTTCTACAAATCTCCCTCTCTAAGACACCTTCTAACTTTCCTATCCCTTTCGACGGTTCTCTCGTCTCTCCTGTTGACAATATAAACACTCTTGGCCTTAACATAAACACAAAATGTCTTGGAAACCTCACATCACAACGGTTGCTAGGGCGGCATCAAAGAAAGTGGGAGTTCTGTTTAGACTGCGAGATTTTTTTCCTCTTCTCAGTTACTCCAGGGTCTCATCCACCTTTTTATGCAGTACTGCTCATATCTGGGGGGCTCTGATTTCACCCGGATTTTGGATAGGGTCGAGTCAAAGACTTATAGACTGTCCTCTACTTTCTAGTTCACTTGACCCTCTATTTTGCGGCGCGATGTTGGGGCTTTATCTCTTTTCTATAGGTACCGTAGTGGCAAGTGCACGAGGGAACTTTCCCCTCGCGTACCACCACCTTTACGACGCCCTCGTTGCACAAGGGGTGCTGTCGGTACATGAGTTTTGCGTTGATATTAGTAACTACAGACTAGTTCGATGCGGTGCTTCCTTCTTTCCTGCCACATCTGTTCTGTGGAATTCTCTTCTATCTTCTGTGTTTCCTACTCAATTTAACCTCCCTCACTTTAAAACCTGCGTCTATGTTTATCTGCGTAATTTGCGTTAGATGAATTTTTGAGGCGTTCAACACCCCTCCTGAATAGGATTCTGTCCGTGAGCGGCGGTGACAACTGTAAAAAAAAGTAAAAATAAAAGGATCTAATAAGAATTCATTAAGCTAGCTGAAACCCCACAACAATGGCATCTCCGACGGTGAACTACTTTAGAATGATTTAAATAGTACAACCGGAGCAGCTTGCCTGACAAAAAAGATTCACAGTAGGTGGAAGCCGCCTTATCAGCAACCCTGGCATCAGCACTGATAGCGGACGATGGTGGCTTTTCAGCAAATAAACCTACTGAAGATGAAGAGGATTTGGATATGTTTGACTTTGATAAGTTCATGGCCGAAATTGCATTGACATTCCTATCACCCTTCAAAGGAATCATTAATCAAGGAAACCATCGAAGAAACTGAGAGATAGTCATCAAAGAGCAAAGATAATTCAAATTTGCACTAGAAAGAGGAGATGAGGCTCTACGAAAACATGGAAATGCTGCCTACAGAAGAGAATCCTTCATATGGTGGCATGAAATGGGCCAAGGTTTCCATTATTATCAGTGCTTCTTGCAAGCAAATAATTATCAGCCCCTCCCTCATCAGTCGAGAGCGAGCGTATTTATAGTGTAGGTAGGAATGTAAACACCTAAAAAAGGAACAGGCTCTCGCCAGATACTAGTGAAAGCTTAATGTCTTTGCATCACAATTTGAGAAGTTTTGAATTTGAGTATTGAATGATATCTATCTTTTTCTTAAAGGAGTATATTATTATTATGTCATGTTTGAGTAATAGCGTTTTTTTTTATTTTGTCTTTTCAGCTGATTAATTGAGGTCTCTTCTTTCATTATTTTTTTCTTATATTATAGCTAGTTAAAGAATCTTCTTGTAAATTGAAATCATGTTAAAACATAAAAGTTGGTACTAGCTAAAAATTGTTAATACTTACTGGAAAATGGAAATGGAATATTTTTTGAATAAACACAAACATAAAAAAATTATTAATATTATATTTGCATTCATTATTCCTTAAAGATATTATTTTAATTTATAAAATAAATATACTTGGGTACAACCAAATATGAAATAAATGACTAAGTATTGGTTGTACAGGGAATGCAATCCTGAGTTGCCTAGCAGTACACAAATGTTCTATCTTATTACTGTGTATTTATTATATTATATGTATTATATGTCGCAACCACACATACTTTTACCTATTCAAACTCTTTCCTGGTCAACATCCTCAATATATATATATATATATATATATATATATATATAAAAAATTTTTATATATATATATATATATATATATATATATATATATATATTATATATATATATATATATATATATATATATATATATATATATATATATATATATATATATATATATATATATATATATATATATATATATATATATATATATATATATATATATATATATAAGAGATATATATATATATATTTTTTTAAAAATTTCTACATTTCCGAGTCAGTCCATACTTCCAAAACTAATGCAGACTTCAAAAATTTCTTTTCAGAAAACCCAATCTTTCTTGGCAACTGGCAAGCTTCTGGAATTATGCCAGAAGCTTGCCACTAAAGAATTTTCTTAAAAAACTTAACTTTTCTGAACTTAGAAATTTTTTTGAACTTAGAAAATTTTTTCAGAAAATATGAACTGATTCAAATATAGAACAATACCATATATATATATATATATATATATATATATATATATATATATATATATATATATATATATATATATATATATATATATATATATATATATATATATATATATATATATATATATATATATATATATATATATATATGGTTAAATATATATATATATACACATAAATATATATATATATATATATATATATATATATATATATATATATATATATATATATATATATATATATATATATATATATATATATATATATATACAGGGTTGGGGATTTTTTGATTTTTTTTTAGAAAAAATCAATTTTTGATTTTTTTGATTTTTTTGATTTTTTTGATTTTTTTGATTTTTTCAGATTCGATCGTGACGTCACGCATATATATATATATATATAGTATATATATATATATATATATATATATATATATATATATATATATATATATATATATATATATATATATATATATATATATATATATATATATATATATATATATATATATATATATATATATATATATATATATATATATATATATATAGAAAGTAAGAAGAAAACACAGAATACAATATAGAGTGTCTCATTCAACTCATAAAAATTAAGAATTAAGAATAATTTTTAATAATAATTAATTTAATTAATGAATAGTAATTATAATTAAGAAGCCACATGGGCCTACCTAGACTGTCCCAGTCACCCAACAATAATTAATAATTAAGAATAATAATTCAAAAGCCGCATTGGCCCCTCTAGAATGTCCCAGTCAATCCATTATAATTAATAAATAAGAATAATAATTCAGAAGCCGCATGTGGGCCTATCTAGACTGTCCCAGTCAACCCATAATAATTAATAATTAAGAATAATAATTAAGAAGCTGCATTGACCCCTCTAGAATGTCCCAGTCAACTCATAATAAATAAGAATAATACTTAAGAAGCCGCATGGTCCTTTTTAGACTGTCCCAGTCAACCAATAAAAATTAATAATTAGGAAGCCACATTGGCCCCTCCTAGAATGTCCCAGTCAACCCATGATAAAAATAACAAATAAGAATAATACTTAAGAAACAGCATGGGCCTATCTAGGCTGGTCCCAGTCAACCAATAATAATTAATAATTAAAATAACAATTAAGAAGCCACATTGATCCCTTTAAACGGGGCGCACGAAAACGCGAAAGCGTTTCAATGATAAATGCGAAAACGGTTAAACACCCAACAATGGAACGAAGTAATACCG